>APFE031593408.1:142556-224150 GCA_000404065.3 Pinus taeda
TAGACATGTCTGAATTTCTGAGAGAAAATCCTTGCTGATTTTGACTGTATTATTCATAGTAGAGAGTATTAGATTGTCCACTAACTCTAATATTGCACTAATTGGAGCCATTTTGAATCCTCAAAAAATAGTGAAACAATGAGGAAAATTGACGCAGGGTTAGGCCTGCAATACCCACGATCATTAATATCTAAAACATAGAAGAATGCATCCCAGCATTTACCGAATCAAAAACTTCAATCACTAGCCAATTCACACTTTCCCATTTCAACCTGCGGAAGCTTTCCAATATATGTTCAAAATCATTCAATATTATCAATCTCGATCCACTCACCTTCAGGCAAAAATAATACTCAAATGCTTCCTAAACCATGCCAATATTCACATGAGATTATACACATCATCCCAAACTTTCACCATACTTCCATGACTAACTCACATACTTTCATCATAACTTATTCCTATTTCATAGGGCTTTTATAAAACCCAAATCACAAATCTTAAAACATAACTTTATACAAAAGTTCATTTCCAATCTATGAGTATAGACTTTCATACTCATCATTCAATTCATAGAACCAAATCATGCACCTTTTACTTTAACGCACTCAATTCAGTACATGGAAAGTATGAAAACCCAAACTTTGATGTGCGCCCTTGCCCTTTTTAAATCACTTCATATCCAGTGTATGCATGAAATAGTGCCAAAAGAAAAGCTGCTTCAACAGGTTGTATTTACCTAGCTGAAAGAAAAGTGCATCTCATCTGATATGTAAGATGCTTTTAGAGATGAGAATAAACAAGTAATAGGCTCTTCGGAAGGATTTCTATCTTCAAAGGCTGCTACAACAGTGGGCCAGAGTGGACAAAGTTCCAGTAGACAGGATTGTTGTAAGATGATGTGCAAGAGGTCACATGTAGCGACAAATAATCATGTCAATAATCATGCTGATGCTGTGGTTCTGTTTCCAATTGACGAGATAATACACTGGCATAATGCAATCAGAAAGGAATTAAAGGAAATTGCAGAGGAGGCACGACAAATACATTTATAGAAATCAATGGCTTTGTCTGGTCGCCTTTTGCAACTTTTCCCTTTAGCTTTCGCTTCCATGGCTCGAATTTCTCGTTACCATTCATCCCCGGCCTTCATCAACCTCCGAAAATGCCCCTTCAAAACGTGTTTATACTATCGTGAAGTTCGCCTATTGTCTGGAGTTGCAGGCGGGACGCCACCGAATGAAAACCATGGAATAATAAAGGCTAAAGGCAAAAGTGATGAGGGGCCAGTTGCAGAAGAGGGCAACAGAATGTAGGGCGAAAGTTTTAATGGAGGAGGTGACGGGAATGGAGCATTTGTTGTTGCAGAACTGTCATCGGATACCAGAGTTTTGCTCGTTGAGCTCCACAAAGAGGCAACGGACTCGTATTTGTCTTACGCATTGTCGGTATTAGTTGGCCGTGCTCTGCCCGATGTTCGGGACGGACTAAAGCCTGTTCATCGTCGACTTCTATTTGCAATGGATGAATTTGGTCTTTCTTCAAAGAAACCCTATAAGAAATGTGCAGAGTTGTTGGTGAGGTTCTAGGTAAGTTTCATCCCCAACAATCTCTGCAAGTCGCAGGCAACAAGTTCAAAATTCTTTGACATCTATTCTGGAGAGGAACACATTATTCCGTTTCCATTACAATGGAGAATTCAGGCGGGTCTACCTCTGTCATTACCTCTACCTCTACCACTTACTCTCCCAGCGACACAGAGGATGATATCTCCCCCAGCAACACAAAGGCTGATTTTAAAGTGAAATTGCGGAGTACAGAGGAATCTGAGTCGTCAGAGAAACATCAGGACTATAAAGTTTTAAAGAATGAATATTACAGAGTTGAAAACCATTTTGATGAATTTTCCGGACAAAACTATGAACAATTATTCGATGCCCAGGAAAAGAAATCTTACAAAATCTTTTGCAGGAATATGATCCACTATCCTCTTTCTACTTTTGCTATGAAAGACCCATCCAGTCCTTTCGAGGGTGAAGATGATGAGGTTGACGAAACATTTGATAATTTTCTGATCGAATGTCTAGGCGAAAAGGATGGCATTGCTTATTTGCGATTAAGAGAGGATCCAAACGAAATTACAGTTGCTCTGTCAATGGAGGAGATTAGTGAACTGGACTGCTCAGGACCTTTCAAGGCAACAGCACAACACATCGACTCTTATTTGCAGTGTCATCTATGTTTATTTCCCAGTGAAATCCAACAACGAAAAACCAGATGTTCTGCGTACATGATCAGCCTCAACATAAAGAATCTCGATCATTGGAACGACGTAGCTCCTCTCTTCCCGGAATTCAAGGGCAGTGCAGCGCTAGAAGAACAGAGGCGTTATGTCAGGACAGAGGCAGTGCAGCGCTGGAAGGACAGAGGGGTTATGTCAGGACAGAGGCAGTGCAGCGCTGGAAGGACAGATGCAGAGCAGTGCTGGAAGGACAGAGGCGTTATGTCAGGACAACTTGGACAGTGCTGGTCAGGGAATAATGCACAGAGAATAATGGGCAGCACTTCTTTCAGGAACGTTCATGGGCAGTGAGGCAGAGAAACATTCAAGTGAATATGGCAGAAATAAACTGCACAGAAAGGTCATAAACAAATGGCTCAAATTAATTATGTAGGGCAGGAATACGCCTGCTCTGATACCATGTTAAACACACATGGGGAGCGAGAGAGATATGAAAGATAAAACATGCAGTACAATTTTTATTAACACTTGATATACATTTATAGTACAATGTGTGACTCTTGGGTTTCACATCCCAAGGTCCCTTGGACTCCTTTTGTCCATTCGACTTCCACACTAACCCATTTAGGATTAGGTGTCCAACATAATTGTACTTTCTCTCACTTGTGTCCATTTGTCCTTAAGGAATCTTACAAGTGCATTTGTTTTTAATTGACATTTCGATATAGTTATGAGTTTATTCTGAATAGTTTAAAATAAAATATTCATATTCATGCATCTCATTTTAATAATGAAAGGAGATATATTTTTCAATGTATTTTTGATGTGTGAGGAGGGTAATTAGAGTTGTACAACTATTTTGATGACAAGAGGCGCATGTCATGACTACTATATGTACATTTTATGCACCACTAATAAATGAAAAATGTTGACTTTATGTGTTATTTAATTTTCTAGCCATTTAAGTGATATAAGGTTGAAAATTTATAATCTTAAAATAAGAGTTAGCTGTCGAAAATTTTAGTCTATGAGCTGCTAAGGGACAAACAGAAGCAAGTTACCGTTACGCTAACTTTGCCAATTCCAAAATTATTATAATAAATTTAAGATTTTTTGAAATCGTAAGATTAAGTCTCATGGTTAGTTATAATTTATAGTCGCATTATAAGATGACTATAAACAACTTCCCATGTAACTTAAATGTAAAATGGTGATAGAACTAGTTCTTATACATTGGTAGGACTTAGGTTGGAATTTTAACCTCCCAATTTCAATATTTTAGATTGACTAATAGTTCTATCAATATCACTTGTGGTTGTTGGGTTGTGTTATATTCTTTCCACATAGTTAACCGGCGGTTTGAGGGGTACCCGTAACCCCACTTTATGGGGTCCGGGGCAGCGCCCCGGAAAATTTTGGTTTTTGACCCTATGTTAGGTTGGACGGACCCACCTATGGTTTTGTGCATGATTTTCGCACATGTTTTTTGAACGCGATGGTTTTCGGTTCATAGTTTTGGACGCGATGGTTTTCGATCCATGGTATTGGATGCTTCGGCATGTATAAATATATATTTGTAACATTGAAAGGAACATAATGAAAAATCAAACTGGTAGTCCCGGTTTTGGGATCCAGGGGAAATCTCTGTGCATATGTGTTTTTTATGTGTTATGCTCTCGCATTGTTTATTTTTCTGTGATTTAAAATTGTATGCAGGTAATTTCTGTACAGGGTTAAAACCTACAGTGGTGGCAACTTGGCCAAAGGAAAGTGCTTATGACTAGTGGTTCAATATTCATGGTCCGACTCTCATTTGCAGTGGGTTTGGCTAATTATGATGCTAATGAATTTAAAAGGAAAAAATGAAATAGTAACTACTTGACGATGGGACTTACTCTCACCACCCGAGGCCATAATTCTGTACATTTTATAAAATTATCGTAATTGATGAATGAAAAATGTTGCATTTATGTGTTAATTAAATTTGCAGCCATTTAAATGATGTAAGGTTGAAAACTTATAATCCTAAAATAAGAGTTATTTTCCCACAATTTTTAATTCCACGTCAAGCACTCAACATTGTAATCTTGGTGGCTTATAAGGTAATTTTTAATTGATGAAGGACCTATAGTTCCAACGGAAACCTTCAAGCCCTTGAACTACCCTTACCTATTCACAGAATCCCTATTCAGTTCCCTGGGATTGCATTTTTCTAAAAACACAATTCTTGTGTTGAGATACATATCATCAATTAGACTAGAAATAAAGGATGAGATTTCATTGAAGTTGGAGGAAAGCGTGAGTTTCATGCCCTAATTGTACTCTAAAAGAAACAGTCGATGTTTTAAAGCAATGATTATCAAAATTAGTATTTACTTTCTTGTACTGTAAGTTCGGTTTCGTGTGTTTTGATTTCATGTTTTCTCATAGCATAATCATATTTAATATGAGTTATCCAATCATTTCACATTGTTTTCATATGTTCCACTAGTATCGTATGTACATGAATATCTTCATTAGTCCGTCTCTATAACTTAGAGATATTTGGCATTAACAACTTATAGTAATAACTAACTATTTCGATGTAAAAGTAATTGTAGTTGTTCTTGTAATTAACACACTAGAACAAAAACGGTTATTTTGATGTATAAGAATGTCAATTTGTTATTGAGCTTCCTCTGATTAGTTTTCCAAAATATTTTGTCAAATAATAAAATTGTTGGAGAGGTAGAAGCACTTTTGTATATCTTTTACATGGAATATTTTTGTAATAATTTGAACTCACTTGAAGACAATACCTATGAGAATTAGTTAGATTCAATTCACTTTTATTTATGGCTAAGTTTATTCAAGCTGCGGATTCTATTATTATCATTACATAGTTTAACAATAGTTTAACAATTCTCAAGAAGTAAGCATTTGAATATGTTGGTAAAGGGAGATCTAGAAATATAGAAGTCGTATCTGATCCCAACTTGTTAATTTCTTCCCTAAACATTAACATGATGGAATCTGTGTAGGATTGGGAAGCTACACCCAGTTCACATAAGTTCTCTCATGGGAATTTCGGTGCAAATTCACCGATACAAGACATGTTTGGCATTTTGGACTTCTTAGATGTAAATAGGAGACCCTTCTTCTGTGATCAAGCGAGGAAGGTACATTATATAGGTTATTAATATAAAATCAAATCATCATAAATCATTGTTACCAAGTTTGAATTTGAATTTAATTAGTTACCAAGTTTGAATTTGAATTTAATTTGGTATGGAAGGAATTCTATTACTTAAAATTCAGTACAAAAAATTTGGAAATATAATTCTTAAAACCTATAGTTTAACATTTTGAATAACAAATTGTGAAATTTTTTTATCCATATAAAAAACTATATTATAAATTATATAATGCAATTTTCAATATAAACAAAATTTCTATGCAACTTCTACATTACAATGTAGCATACACATTGTTATGCATTTTATGTTTAGAATGAAATCATATATTAAATATGTGCAATCATTCCCCAAAATATAGATTACTAATTGATAACTTATTGAACCAAACAAAATTCTAATTTTTAATAGTTACTAACATATTTTATTGTGTAAAATATAAAACTCTAAATCTAATAATTTTACACATGATAAAAAATTTACCTATTAAAAAAGTCATAGCACTTTTCCTTTCATGAAGATAATTTATTTTTGTTTAAATTTGATATTTCCTATCTCCCACATCTACGCACAAATTATTATTTTATAAGTTAAAAATAACACATATATTGGTACTTTGATGTCTGGTTAGCCCATTCTAGGTTAAGCTATACATCTTGAGTTCTAGCATATACACTATAGCTTTTGTTTACTTCATATTTTTCTAAAATAAAAAATCAATCGAGATTTATATATTTAAATGATAGATATAATTTTCCCTTGTTTCACTTCTTAGACAGAAATATAGAGTTGGACAAGGTTGTCGTTGGATGTCTAAGGAGGAGGAGAGCGAGGGGGACAAAAGTGATGACAATTGAAGAGAGATAATATGAATTTTAAGAATGTATATGGATGGAAAGTAATATCTAGGATGAGGAAGGAGTTAGGGATGTGACAGATGGAAGGTGAGATGACAGGTTAATATGAAAACTAGGGAGGAGTGTGGAGAAAGCACACAAAGCTCGGAAGAGGATGGATTGTGCTGTTCTTGGAGACTGAATAGTTCGGTTGAAAGTGTAATGAGAATATGAATCAATGGAATGGTTAAGAGTGACATCACCTTGATTTAAAAGTTTGTAGTTATAGGTGGACCCATCAAATTAAGAAAGTCAAGAATTAAGAGACTATCATAGTTGGTTGGAATAAATTTGGCTAAAATTTTGAATTTGAAAAAAATACATGGACTCAAACAAATATGAGGTGGTGAAAAAAGAATGATTCTAAAGAGATTTCAAAATATCACAATGACTGAAGTTGAGAGATTAAGACGAATAGAAAATAATAGCTAGGTCGATAAACGGTTAAGTTCAAACTTGTGAATTGAATATTAACGGGAAATTTTTTGGCGTTTAGAATATGTGTCAAATATATAATCGGGAGCCTGAAGGAATTCCTCCAACACTGACAAGGTGCAAAAAATCCCCAATACCCAAAAATCCTATAAAAACCCAAAAAAATTAACAAACGCAAAAAAACAATCCCAAAAATCATCATCTGAGAAAGCATCAAATAAACCTACCAACAACAAGCCTACAAACACACAATCTGGACGAAGAATGCAAAAGAACAACAATGTAGATGAATAACAGTGTGTGAAAACTCTATAACTGGCTCACAACCCACATATATATAAAAATATTTTTGGTTGAAAACTTTTTTTTGGCCGAAAAACGTTTTTCAACTAAGAAAACCCCACCAATAAAAATCCATTGCAAAATTGTCATTAATTTAAATAGCCAAGTTTTTGGCCGAAAGTTGAATTTGATTGTTCGACCAAGAAAATACAATTGAAATTTTCACAAACAATTCTCACAAAAATGTAACACAACTTCATACTTTCACCCTATTATCACATCATACCGTGTATTGAGGATCTCATAATGCCCAAAAGAATCATGAGGGCATTGATATGTAACTAAGGTGTAAAAACACCAAATTTTGAAAATTCAGGATCGAAGGAAGCACAAAGATATTAAAAGTATGAATGTGTTATACTAGAGTTCCACTACTCCATTAAGGACACACTATGACACTTTAGCACAATTTTTGAAAAGTTGGGATTGAAGCAAGTTCTTGGTTCAAATAACATAGTGAGGAGTGGATCCATAGAATTATATAATATATTAGAATTGAGATAAGTAGGTGGACCATTGAAAATCAAATTACAAAATATATTTTTATCTCTCATAGGTTGGTTCCTATAAATTATTGTAAGAATCAGTTGGTACTTATAAAGAAGTATTTTATAAAGAAATTTTGTGTTTTTCTTGTTTTTTTGAAATGGTTTCCACTTATATCTTATGTTCATGACGTGCTTATTCAAAAACAACTACAACCAATCTAGTTTTAAAGAAAAAGGATCAACATTAATGAACCAATTTACAGATTTGAAGGTTGAAGATTTTCCAGCATTGCTAATTTTCTTGCCATTTTCCAGTGTTTATTTTTATCTTTAGTTTATTGTTCATATTTTTCCTAGAAGACATCTACAGTTGGCAACAATTTTCCTCTAAACACCAAACAGAACAACCAAATTTGACTAGAATTCCAATTTTCTAGTTATGTTTGAAGAAATATCTATGTCTTGGTTAGATATTTTTTTGTAATGAGTTTTTATTTGAAGTCAAAATTTATTCGAGACAATCTATAAATATTTTGTAATAAAAGATAGAAAGAGTTGCAATGTGTTGGATTATGTATGAAGAAAAGATTTTTACATTGATGTAAGCCGTGGATTGTAGTCAAAGTGATCAATTTATAGAAATACAGAGAAAATTTGTTCCAGGATTCCTATGTCAAGCAATTGGTGATGTGTTCATTCATGTAAAATTATTTATTTTTTGTACTTTCCATCTGTTTTTCCCCATTGTTGCAAGACAATTTAGGACCACATTTTCTTAAGTGTACTCTACTCCGGCTTGTTAACAATATGAATGTTTTCTTTGTGATATTAAGTAAAGAATTAATCTTTGCATGCTCTATATTTAGTTTAACTTAAATCATATTCATCCTATTCACACCACAAACACTCTATAAGATCCAAGAATTTTCCTATCCTACCCTGTTACAGTTTCTATATTATTGTTATAATTGATTACTCATAATTTTATGACTCCATGCCCAATGAACTTTTCTTGCATATTTCAACCAAAATTTTCAAAAAACTGAACTCAAACTTAAATAACTAGCATAAGGTCTTAAACATAGAAATCTAAATCATATAGAGAGATCCCTCTAAAAGTGGTTTTGTGGTTACTTTTGGGTATATCTCCTCGGCCTAGAGAAATTACTGAGTGATAACACACACCATTCTTTAATATGTTAAATATTTCATCATCCCTATATGATAAAATGTCAAAAGCAAATACAAAACATTTGTTACCCATTTCTTGCTATTAAAACTTTAGGAAAATTGGTTATTCATTTCATTGAATTTCTCTTTTTGGAAAATAGGTTAGTTTAATTTAAATTGATATAAGAGTGCTTTTTTCTAAATTCTATTTTCAAAAAATGATTATTGTTTGTCTCTTGCCCTACAAGATTTAATGTTTGGTGCGTTTCATTTATAATGATGTAAGAGTCCTTTTTTCTAAACTCTATTTTCACAAAATGATTGTTGTTTCTCTCTCGATCTACAAGATTTAATGTTTGGTACTTTTTTACATCCCTGTGATCATCACCCTTTAATATCCATCGCTTTTAAAAATTTCCACCATCGATGATAGGAAACAAAAAAACGTTTTATAAAGTTAAGAAGCGCAAAAAGACGTTTTATAAAGTTAAGAAGCGCTTCAGCCTACTCACCAAAAATATGAGAGAAGATGGTCTAGAATCATTACATTGTCCAACTATATATATTAGTCATTTAAATCGAAAACAAATAAAATGTACATCTAGAAAAATGTTAGTTTCTTAAAACGATTGATTCCCTAATGGGGGTGCTTCCATGAATTTTTTTTAAAGGGAAACTCTCGGAGAGCACAACCGAAAGTACGTTTCAAGGCAACTGAGGTATTATGGAGGAAAGTGCGGGGCGCGTTATTAACGATTAGCATGCAGACATTTTGTTTGGAGGGAAGGGTGGTGGTTCTGAGTGAGAGTGTTGAGCTCCACATCTGGAGCTGCATGGGCTTCACGTGGCACACTGTCAGATCCCAAGGAAGGAAAATCGAAACCAATTCCTTTGATTCTATTACTCATAGGTTGACAATGGGATAGTGGAGTACTAAAAAAAATTCAGGTGGTGAAATTCCTTGTGTTCTCCTGCGATTACGTTGCCAATTCCATGGTCAATTCACTGACTGCACCATCACTACTGAAAGAGGAAGGAAACTCATTTATGGCCAAAATAATGAGAGAATTTTTCTGTAGTCAGATAAATGGGATCTCAACAACCATCTCGCTCACAACAATGGTAGAATAATCTATTGATCCTTTCTTACATGCTCTACCCCTCACGTCTCGAGATCCTTATATATGCATGCTCATGAAGCAGGGTCACGAGTAATTTATGTTAAGATGGTCATCTAGTTGAAAATAATTAAATATTATTTTGTATTAATGGAGAAATGGTTACATAGTTGTAACGTATCTCCTTAGTTTAGGATTTGTTCCTAGAATTTAGGAGTGTGGTTGCAACTTCCTGATTTCTAAAGTTGTATTTATTGATGTAATCTTTCATTGATGATTAATTGAGTGTACGAGAGTGATCTCTCTGTTTGTGAGTGTAGTCTCCAGGTGCAGGCCACACCTGTGAGCTACATCTCCTTCTTTTCAATTTTGTTCACATTTTATCTTGGTATTAGAGCTCAAATTGGGTGAGCCTGATCTTTTATCACCTTTGTGGTTGAAGTTCCTTTGTAGCTAGCTTGCTTGTGTGGTAGAATTGCCTGTGTGGCTTGAAGTGCCTCTGTGGCCATGTGTACTATAGAACACCTGGCTCGGACTCAAAAGTTTTTTTTTCCCTGAGTAAAAGGGGGTTGGTGCGGGTTTCCGGCTCGGGAGCGCGCCAGAATACTAGATTGGCACGACTATTTGTTAATTAAGCATGCCAGCGTGCTAGAATACCGCATTGGCATGGATTTTAAGGGAAAAATCGTGCCAGTAAATTTGCCTTACACAGATTTTTTCTTTGCACGGATTTTGTGCTCGGGAGAGCACCAATCCACCTTCAAGGAGATCTGCGGGAAGCCTCATCTTCGTTTGGCGATTTGCAAGGGGTGCAGATCTTTCGAGGAGAGGCAGATCGGATCAATTTTGATCAGATCAATTTGTCGTCTATATTGGAAAACGCTGAATTTGCTCATCGGAGCGAGATTGCTAGACACTGTAGATCGGTGGCAGAAGTGACAGATCGATCTGACAGGTATCGTTTTTTTATTGTTGGGTAGATTCATTTATTTGATCAGAATGAGTAATACGATGGAATCTTACCTTCACGAGTCTCGTAAACTCGATGGATCTAACTTCATGAATTGGAAGTTTAAGATCTAGACCTTGCTTGAGGGTGCGAATGCTTGGTCCATAGTTACAGGGGATGAGTTGAAGCCGAACGCAGGGACACAGGAGCAAGAATGGGAGAAACGGGAGAACAAGGCGAAAGTTTTGTTGAAGATGTCCGTGAAGGATAGTATTATCCCACACATCAGAGAATGTAAAACGTCCTAAGAGATCTGGATGACCATCAAGAATCTGTATCAGACCTAGAACACAAGTTGAATTATGGCGCTTAAAACCAGGCTATTTTCAATGGGAATGGATGAAAGGGAGACTGCTACTACATTTGTCGCGCGAATTAAAGATGTGAAAGACGGATTGGCAGACATCGGAGAGGCGGTGTCTGACTCTGATCTTGTCTCAATCACACTGAGTGGGATGCATGATGAATTTCAAATGTTCGTCACTGGATTGGTAGCAAGGGAGAAAGCGCCCACATTTGAAGATCTGAGAGGGATCTTGCAGCAAGAGGAGGAGTGGCGGCAGAACCTGAACCCCCAGAATGATGATCTTGTGCTGATGGCGAAACGACAACCATTCAGAGGAAAGCAGCCACAACAGCGATCACAGCAGAAAGGAGGTACATCACAGAAGAATTCTCATAAAGGTATGCTTGCAAATAATTCTGTAAAGAAATGTTATTATTGTGGAAAGAAGGGTCATATACAGAATGAATGTTTTAAGAAGCAGGCTAATGATAAGAGGAAGCAGGCAAGTGCAAAGCACAGAGGATAATTTGTTGAAGAAGAAGAAGATTTCAGTCATGAATTTCGACTGTTCACAGTGGACTGTGCTCTTTCAGCATATAATGAGGACAATATTTGGTATGTCGATTCCGGAGCATCCTCACACATGACAGGTAAAAAGGAATTTTTTGATCGTCTTGAAGAAAGTACAAATGGATCAAAAATTTACTTAGGAGATGATAGTGGATACGAGATTAAAGGTTATGGGGTGATTCGAGTTAAGTTATCAAATGAAAAATTAGTCATCTTAAAAGTGTTTTATATGTACCTGGAATTAAGAAGAATCTGATATCTGTATCCATGATGACTGATCAAGATATGCAAGTCCAGTTCTTCAAGACTCATTGTGTGATAAAGGATTACAGGAATGAAATAGTTGTAACAGGCATGCGAGTTGGAAGCCTATACAGACTAGATGCAAAGAATATACCAAAGCGAGCCATGGTTGCAGGAGGATCGACAACCGAACAACTCTGGCATCAGAGGTTCAGTCACTTGAATTTGCAGGGCCTCATGTTATTGCAGAAGAAAGGTATGGTTGAGGGGCTCCCTATCTTTCGTAATATTCAGTTAAATTGTGATGGATGTGCCTTAGGAAAAATGCATAGAGAACAATTTCCTATGCATGATAGGAGGAAGGAAACAAATGTTTTAGAACTAGTGCACACTGATGTATGCGAACCTATGCAGACAAGGTCGCTAGGAGGAGCATATTATTTTCTGTTATTTACTGATGACTGCACTAGATATTCATGGGTTTATTTTTTGAGTAAGAAAAGTCGGACTTTCCAGTGCTTTATAGAAGTTAAAACCTTGGTGGTAAAATAGTTTGGTAAGAGTATAAAAATTCTCCGATCTGATCAAGGGGGAGAATACAAGCTAGGGGAATTCATGAAATTCTGCAAATCTCACGGGATTGTTCAGCAGTATACAGTGCCACACACACCACAGCAGAATGGAGTTGCAGAGCGCAAAAACAAAAGCTTGGTGGAGTGCGCAAGGAGCATGTTACAAGGTAAGGGTCTGTCTAATAGTTTTTGGGCAGAGGCTATTAACACTGTTGTATATTTGAAGAACAGAAGTCCCTCCAGGTATCTTGGCTTCAAAACTCCTTTTGAAGCTTTATATGGATTCAAACTAGCAGTAAACCATCTAAGAGTATTTGGGTTGAAAGCATTTGCCCATATACCCAAAGCTGTTAGGAAGAAATTAGACCCTAAAGCAGTTAGATGCATCTTTGTTGGTTATGGAACAAAATTTAAAGCATATAAATTGTTCAATCCTGAGTCTCGTAAGACATTTGCAAGCAGAGATGTAGTGTTTCATGAACACCTACAGGAAGGGAAAGATGACATTGGTGATGATTGGCACATTCCATTGTTACTGGATGAAAGCAACGAAGATGAAAGAGAGAAGGAGCAGAAAGAAGATAAAAAAGAAGAACGGGAAGAAGGTGATAATGCAAGCCCAGTTATAGCTGAAGGAAACAAATTTGAGGTAAGTCCCCTACCAAGGAGATCAGGTAGGAAGACTCAAAAGCCATTAAATTGAGAGACTATGCTTTGATGTCAAATGTTTTGAACATTGTAGAGCCCACTAATTACAAAGAAGCTAGTCAATTTAAGGAGTGGAAGGCTGCAATGAATAAAGAGATGGAATCAATTCTTAGAAATGACACTTGGGATTTAGTTGAGCTGCCTAAGAATAAAACACCCATAGGATGTAAATGGTTGTTTAAACCAAAAATGAATCCAAACGGAAGTATAGAGAAATTAAAATCTAGGTTGGTTGCAAAAGGATATTCACAGCAGGAAGGTATAGATTTTGACGATACTTTTGTACCTGTAGCAAAGTTAAATACAATCAGAATGCTTATTGCTTTAGCTACTAAACGTAATTGGGAATTACACCAGCTTGATGTTAAATCTGCATTTTTAGATGGTGATTTAAAAAACGAAATTTACTTAGTACAGCGAGAAGGATTTGTAAAGCAGGGGCAGGAACATCTTGTTTGTAGATTGAAAAAGGCTTTATATGGTTTAAAGCAAGCACCCAGGTCTTGGTACGAAAAGGTTGATTCTTTCTTTTTAGAGCATGGTTTTCATAGAAGTTTAAATGACCCAAATTTGTATTCCAGGTACAATAATCAGGGGTAGATTATTTTGATTTCTTTGTATGTGGATGACATGATTATAATAGAAGATATAGATGATTTAATCAGAGGAATCAAAAGGCTTATGGCACAAGTTTTTGAGATGAAGGATCTCAGAAGCCTTCATTACTGTCTGGGATTAGAAGTATGTAGAGATACTGGGCAAACTTTTCTTACCCAAGGGAAGTATGCTAGAAATCTGTTGGAAAAGTTTGGTATGGATCAGTGTAGATTAGTAGTGACACCTTTGCAGCAAAATCCGAAGTTGAGCAGTGACGATGGCACTAAAGAGGTTGATGCTACAATGTACAGACAGTTGGTTGGCAACTTGATATATCTTACAACAACTAGACCTGACTTGGCATACTCTGATAGTGTGTTGAGCCAATTTATGTCAAAACCGCTTGAAAGTCACTGGATAGTAGCAAAAACCATGTTAAGGTATCTTTGTGGTACTGTTAACTATGGTATTTTATACACTGACGCATCTGATGTTACTCTAATAGGTTTTTCAGACTCAGACTAGGCAGGTAACTTGGATGATCGAAAGTCCATCACAGGTTACGCATTCAACATAGGATCCGGGGTCATAGCATGGAGCAGCAAGAAGTAGAGTATTGTAGCTTTGTCTTCGTGTGAAGCTGAGTATCAAGCATTGTGTGCAGCGATGTGTGAAGCAATCTGGTTGAGAAGGCTTCTCAATGATGCAAAACAAGAACAGAAGAATTCCACCTCCATCAAAAGCGACAACCAGAGCACCATTAAATTGGCACACAATCTAGTGTTTCATAAAAACACCAAACATATAGACACTCAGCTCCATTTTATCAGAGAGAAAGTACAGTTAAAGGAAATTATTGTTGAATATTGTAAAACTTGTGACAATGTGGCTGATATTTTTACAAAGCCTCTTGCACGGGTGAAGTTTGAATTGTTTAGAGGGATGTTAGGAGTCCAGGAGAACCCTTTATCGATTAAGGGGGGGAGTTGAAAATAATTAAATATTATTTTTTGTTAAAGGAGAAATGTTTACATAGTTGTAACGTATCTCCTTAGTTTAGGATTTGTTCCTAGAATTTAGGAGTGTGGTTGCAACTTCCTAATTTCTAAATTTGTATTTATTGATGTAATCTTTCATTGATGATTAATTGAGTGTACAAGAGTGATCTCTCTATTTGTGAGTGTAGTCTCCAGGTGCAGGCCACACCTGTGAGCTACATCTCCTTCTTTTCAATTCTGTTCACATTTTATCTCATCTGCGGGTTATATTATATTAGGGGAGGAACATCATCAGTTTGTAGATTTCCCTTTTTTCCTTTGAGTTTAAGTCATGATGGATTGAAACCAAGGAGATCCTTGCGTTATACAATCGATAACCTTTCATCTAACTTTTGTTTCCTGGTCACTCTACTTGTAATACACAGGCAATTTTTTTCTTTTTTTCAATAATTTGGATCTGGTCTGACTTTTGAGCTAGTGGCAGTTCTACCCTTGGCGGATCTTCAACATTTGGAACTTACCAACCTTTCTTTTCACTGTCCAGTTCTGGTTTTTTGGAGTGTGGGATCGAAGGTACATTTTCCATTTTGTTTTAGTAGGGTTTTGGCTCTGGTTTTTGGTCAAATTTCTAGTCTCTATGTCACTATTCAGGCTCTAGTCTCTAGTAAAAATTTTAGTCTATGTTTCACTGTTTATGCTCCAAACCCTATATGGTTGGGTACTTTGTGTTTCTTCCTACACTGAGTAATGCAGACTTTTGGGTATTGGAATTTTCATCTATACTCATGTCTGGGGTTTTATAGTCTTATACCACAAACACATATGGTTTTTCACCTCGTCTATCCTTTATAGTTGGGTTTTATAGTCTTATACCACAAACACATATAGTTTTTCACCTGGTCTATCCTTTATAGTTGGAGGCTCATTTCGAACATAGTTGTCCTCATCCCCGATCGGTCCAAGCGGGTCTCTGTGTTTCGATCATTGTTTGTTTTATATATAGTTTCATTGTATGTATGGCTCGAAAATAGCGTACTTCTAGTCGCAAGGGTAAAAACTTTCATGGCCCATCCCTTTCATGGCCCATCCTCGACGAGAGGATGGAGAGGATGACGTTTATTTGAATTGGAGTCAGTTTCAGGTTTCAAGTCTACAGGAAATACTCTATCTGGAGGCCAAGGACTTTGGTGAACATGCCTATTTCTCTCACTCAAAGATGGGCGTAAATAATTTCAAACGGGTTTGGCGAACATGCCTATTTCTCTGACTCAAAGATTGGCATAAATAGTTTCAAATGGGTTCTTAACAGAGATAATTTCCATAAAAAAGGACTCCATTTTTTTCTTTCCATTATTCATCATGGTCAGCGGTATACTCTACTCATTACGGTCAGAAAAGACAAACAAAATGACAGTTATAAGTTGTTTGCAATACAAGAAAAAAATAAAAAGAAATCTTCTGGATATCAAATATAATATAGATGATATAATGCTAAGACTGTACAACATTGAACATTATGTGGTCTTGGAATCTAAAAATGAATCCAATAAACATTGTGACATGTTGACTATCCAACTCCAGCATCCCCAACCACCAACTTTTCTACAACATTATAAGTAATTATATTGGACAAAAAGTCTACTTTGCAATTTCTCTATGGGCCTCACAATCAAGGTTTATGTTTTTTTAACGGTCTTATCAAAGTTTTTTCTAAACACTAATCTCTAGAAAGCATATATTTAATGAAATACAAAATATATTTAATGAAATACAAAATATAGTTTTTGGTAAGACTCGTAAATAAACAGAATTAGTTGTCAATAGCTACATTCATGGCGAATCTTAGCCTAGTCATGGATAAAGGGTAGTCTTTTGATGTCACTTTCGAATAATCAAAGAAAAACGGTGGGTCAATCAAGATTTATCAAATCATCTGGAAAGTTTCTAAAGATTTTCTTAGCGAAGGTTTGTCATGTAAATTGTTTTTTTGGGATAAATAATAGAAATCAAAATGAAAAATTAAAAAAAAAACAATTGATTAGAATAGAATTTAGATGGTAATATTTTTATTTATCAACCTCTTGACATTATAAATATATATCTTTCGCTCTCCTCTGTCCATTCCTTAACATCAATCCTTGCACCTTCACCTGCGAAGATGGGGAGATCTTCTTGCTACGATGAAGGCTTATACCAAGAAAGGGGCATGGACTAATGAAGAAGACCACTTTCTCATTTGTCGTATTCAAGTGCATGGTGAAGGCGGTTGGAGCTCTGTTCCGAAGGCCAGACTTTTATTGCGAAATCTCTGTTTTCTTCAGTGGAATTAATACCTTCTTGTAAATTTATTTAATACACTATATATAACGTTTCTTGATTTACCAGTGAATATATCCTACCATTTAGCAAGGCCAAATTTTCCTACAAAAGCAACGGATATATACAAATGGCATGGACCTAATACTCGTTAGAAAATCTAATAAGTTAATGATGGGATATTGACCCTCAGGACTAATTCAATATTAAACTTTAACTTAATAGTAATATCAAGGATTTATGGAGACCCAAATTTTAGGTTTCTTCCTCAGTGAAAGACATTTATAGCGATGGACTTTATAGCCTGAATCGTATCAAATTGATTTTACAGGATAGCCTGAATTGTATCAAATTACTTTTGTAGGATATTAAATATGACTACAATGGATGGTATTAATTATGTATTTATAAAATTTCAATGTTAATGAAATTAGTTTAGATTTATTTTTTATTAAATTTGGTTAGGTTTAATTGTTTTTTGTGGTTTATTATTAGAATTTAGTGATATAATTTTTGTTGAGATTATAGTTTATTTAAATTGCATTTTTAAATGTAATAAAAGGATTTAACACCGGAGAATACTTTTATGACATTCTGATTTTACAAGTCCAAAACTTATAATTACAATTTCCATTCGAAGTTGGGGCAAAGTTAATAAAAAAAATATAACCAAGGAAATTATGAAAAAAATAGAAATTTAAATGATAGAAAAATGAGAGAGAGCGACAACTCACAACAAATCACACTTAATATCGTTTATTGATATCAATGTTTATATATTTATAGTATATAGATTACTGACTATGACACATGTAGATAGCTATGACAACTCGCACATAAGGAAACAACTACTTCTATATTGACACCTAGGGATTCATGATGACAACCACACATGACATGGAAGCATTACTTCCAACACCTTCCCTTAATTTTTACATTGAAAACATTGAAAACACATATTACAACGATAATATTAATATTTTCTGATTGGTTTGCATAGCACTCACATCCACTTTGGAATCTCACAAATGTCATTCTTTCACCACCACATCTTCGAGCTGTCACTTGACCTCCATTTAAAACATAACCACTTCAAACAATCTTTGACGTACTTTGCAGAATTGACGCTTCCCGACCTCCTGGAGCACGATGCGTCAGTGTCGATATTGAACCATACTATAGACATACCTCCATCTGTTTAACACATGGTCTTTTGCTATATTCCTGAGTTATCTATGAAGGTTGTCTACTGAATGTATTCGTAAGTCAATTATACAAGGTGACCTCTCAAACACATAATCAAATTAACATGTAAGCTGATGCTTTGAGCTCCACGCGACGCCACCAACTCATAACAAATCATACATAATCAAATTAGTAATATGTTCTTGTGTCATTGTATGCATCAAGAACCACCAATTTGAAAATATGTTAATTGGGTCTATAATTGGTTCTTCATTTCATTTTTCATATTACACTTGAGCAATAACACACTAAAATATAATAAAACTACAACACACACCACATATTCAGACTGCATAGAGAAACATAAATCTTAAAAGAGTTTGAGAGGCTTAGGATTGCATTCTTCCTCACTCTCAAGTTCTATAGAATTTTGAAACATAAAATTTGATGTCTTTTGTGTTAGCTAAATTTTTTTACGAAACATAAAATTTGATGTCTTTTGTGTTAGCTAAATTTTTTTACTCTTTCAATTTCCCTTTCAAAAAAATCTTTGGCACAGGTTTTGCAATTCAGTGTTGTATATTCTTGTCTTCCACAGTAGAAACATTCAATTAAACCCCTGTTTTTCTTCTTCCCTTTTGAAAAGAGTGCGATTTCAGTTTGTCAAGTTCCTTCCACATCTCCCGCTGTCATTCTCTTTTCTTATGCTAGGAGTGCTACTATCATCTCATCGAGAGATTTATAATATAATTGGCTTAGTGTCATAGTTTGAAAATAAGCTATTCAACAATAGCGCTTGCATCTTCATCATCTAATTTAGAGCCAATTTGTGCCAACAACATCATGAGAGAGTTTATCTCATTTATATGAGTAACCAAAGATGTGTCATCATGCATTTTCAGTTTAAATAGTTGTAATTTGCGGGTGAATTTTTCATTGACGACATTATCTCCAAATATTTGACTTAATTCTTCCCCTATTCCTGCCTAAGATTTTTCTAAATCTATTAAGCGAAGCTACGAATACGAGAGAAAAAAAGACTATTAAGTGAATCTGACAATCAGAAAGAAAGAGAGACCAATAATTGATTTTTCTTTTTATTCCCTTTTTGGTCAAAGGATTAATTGGGTTGCATCGATAGGTGCTCAGTGCCATTAACAAGCCACCCATAAGTTTTATTCATCATTTGCCGCTGAATTTTAACCTTCGACTTATGAAATTTATGCCCATTAAACTTTTCTAGTGGCAAATATTCCATCTTTCACAGGAATCTGAATTTTAAAAATTTAAATGTTACCTTGGATTGGAGCTACAAATTAATCCTTAGCGGATCTCAGACGTGGATATGGGAGCAGTTGACCCAATCACATCTTGTGTAGTTGTAAGCTTGTTGTTGAGCGCCTCGAGAATTAACAACACTGCAGATGTTCGTCAACTATCCAAATCTTCAATCCAACAACTACATCTCAAATCCAGATCAATGGTCTCATACTCGATGATCACACCTCCTATGTTGTAGACTTCGGCGCTGGATCCATTTTTACAATCCACGTGATCGTGGGTTGATCCTTTTGGAGAAATTTAACGAATGCAAATGGAAAAGAAATGCAATTTCCACCAACCACAGAACTCTTATGTCGTAGATCTTGACGCCATTTTGCGTGGAAACATAAGACTATGAAGAGATCATTCAGGCACCAATTATTCCTTCACAGCAACAACAACCACTTGACTCTTATGAATTGTGGAACAAATAGGTCAAATCGAAAAATTGAGTGGATATGTCACTGAAATAATCTCCTAGAAGCACAGACTGTAGAAATGCCTCGCACTTCACTCAAATCTCCACAGGCATCACAATTCAGATCTTGGTTTGATATATCCATTATGGAAAATGATAATTGAGCATCATAGATTCTTTGAAGATTTGGTGAAATTGAAAGGAATTCAACCTCAATTTTTATCGGTCATGGAGATAATGCACACGGATACATCAACAACACCACCAGCGTGCTTATCGGAAATGAAAAAAAAACAAACATTGCTTGAATAGCCGCCCCAAAGCCTGCCCTTCCTCCCCATCCTTCGCTGTCTCTTACGCTAAGTCAATAATTTTGAAAAAAAAGAAGCAACATTCAAACAGCTAAGCGACATAGGTTTGGCGAAACATACTACATTAAATCCCTCATTGGCTCATACTTATCTCACGTGTCTCAGCTGACGCAAGCCTCTCTGATCGAAGGCAATGTAACAACAAAGGTGGCTCGGTTCCTCGCTTACGGCTACCCTGGTTGCTAACAAGATCTAATCCTTCTTCGTTGACGTATGCACCAAGGAAATAACGATAACTACTTGCGTTGTTCAGATCCACCTTTCACACAGACCACGAGGGAATCAATGCACTCTGACTACCAATACACTTAAAATGGAACATATAAAAATGGCCACCATCCTCCATATAACCATGACGCCATCAATCATAGGGTCCTTCAAACAATCAAAGATTCAGATATCCTGCATACACACCAAAAAGTTACACAGTCTCGACCTTCAGCTCTCATACTATGATAGAAAAATGAGAAAAACCCGTAACACACAACAAATCACACTTCTTATTTTTTATTATCTTTTATTGATTTCAATGATTACATATTTATAACATATAAGTTACTCACTACGAAATACTATTACAACTCACACTTAAGAAAACAACAACTTTTAGATTGCCCTCTAGAGACTCATGATGACGACAACCAGATAGTACATGAAGCATTGCTTCAAATATTAAATTATACTAATTCCATGAGATGTACAATATTTTACTAATAATAAGATAGAACTTAAATAAAAATGTGTACTAAAAAGGATTTGATTTCTTTCCGTGTTTTAGTTAAAATTGGATTTACATTAATTCTAATTGCTACCGTTTCAAAAATTTAGATGATCATAATGTATATATTTTAAATTAATTTAATCTTTTGAAATTTATTTAATATCATATTTAACATAAATACTATTATCCGAGTCACTTCAAAAGATACATAAGTCATCACGGAAATAGTAACAACACAAGGATATTTAGTGATAAAGAATGTGAATGGTAAAGATACATAAGTCACGGAAATAGTAACAACACAAGGATATTTAGTGATAAAGAATGTGAATGGTCAAAAGGTAATTTGATTTTTATGATTAATGATAAATAGATTATATAATGATTTTTTGTATTTATATTTTTAGCGTTTTTTAAGTTATATTTAGATAAGAGAGTTTCACTTAATGAACCTCGTCGCAGGTTCATTGAATGAACCTCTGACATATCACATGAGTTCATGGCAATCCTAAAAAATACCCTTAATTTGGCTATACATTGAAAAATAACTCTAAAAACCACATTATTTAACCCCCTATCAATATGAAACAAATACACCTTCCCAAGTTAAAAAAATCCCTACATTCACTAGATATTCTAGGTATGCATTTTTTTTTCAACATTTTTTATACCTCTATATGTTTTTTCATTGGCTTTGAGCTCCATTTTTTATACCTGCCAATATAAAAACCCTTTACCCCCTCTTATATGCTCAATATATTATGTCATAGTTTTCTCAATATATATCTCCCAATATGAAAGCACATGGTATGGTATTTCTCCTCTAGTGAAATCCCCGTGCACCTAATAACTTTCGACCTTTTCATGTAAATCAAATGAAAAAAAAGGTTCAAATTAAAACCATTCAAACCTTTAAATATATATACTACCTCTCTTGTTTTTCAATACTGATAATTTCTTTTTGTACCATCAATCCTTATAACTAATTGTACAAAAGTAAACAATAATGCACTACAATAAGAGAAAGGTACTAAACAACTTAGCAATAAATTATTTGATTTATGAACGCTGAAATCTATGTAATTTAATTGAAATCAACACATGAAGTGATTTTATCCATTGTGAAAACAATAAAAGCGATACACTATGCTATCATAAATTTTTTGATAGGTGCCTCACCTTGTCAACCGATATCTTATTATATTTATTTGTAAATAAGGTTTAAAACTATGAAAAATAAGGTCAATATATTATAAGTACTTTGGGATAGAGAGTTGAAGGTTCTAAATATATAAAGATATAAAAAATTACATCAAATAGAAATACTTTTTTTTAATTATAAAAATACAATAAAAAAATTTCAATAAAATTATTTTGGAAATTATTTATCGATATCTTATAAATTATGGATATTTTTAATATTACATAAATTTATATGTTATATTATATGTTCAATGAATAATAAACATATGAATATAACCAACAGCTTAATATATAATATAAACATTAAATATCCTTTGTACAAATAATTCACTTTTATTATATCCACTATATGCCTTTATCTTCGACCACACAAGCGTCATTACAGGTTTTTGGATTTTAGATTGTTCATTTCATTCTTTCTTAAAAAAAGGCAATGTATCATTTAAACTATATCATCACTAAAATAAATGTACTAATTAAATTAAAGATCAATGGAAATACAACCTAGGTGGTCATGGGCACATTCCCCAAAGGATTAATAGTCCAATATTCTTCCATCTTCACATGGGTCACATACACATAAATGTCACCAAATAAGGCCCTACATTGTTTCTCTTTCTCTCCTTGAGACTAAATGTAATATCGATACTACTATTGTTTCTCTTTCTCTCCTTGAGACTAAATGTAATATCGATACTACTACCAAAGCTACCCTTCAACAAATTTACCATATTCATAGTAAGTTCTGCAGGTTAATCATTAATATCTACATATCATCTTGCAGATGTTTCTCTTGAATACAACTCTCTCACCTTAAACCTGGTATTCGTTATACTTATAGTAATTCAACCATGTAAACAATTAATCCTTACAGGTTATCTAGAGAATATTTCTCTCGAATACGACTCTCACTTTAAACATGGTATTAAATCAAATGTCTCTATATGTACTTGCATTTCTAGTTTCACTTAAGTATTCAAGTAGTTTCTCTAATCGCATATGCTCACATTTGGAATAACAATATGCTCACATTTGCAATAACTATTGTGCCTTAGAAATATCCTCAACAAACAAATTTTGTAGCGGTTAAATATATATTTATGTAGTTAGTTTAGATCACATTCTCTAGATTATTTAACTTGATTATTGATTTAAGTTAGGGAAAAGATTAAGATTTATATTTATTTTAAAATGTAATAATTTTAGTGAATTTACGAGTTATGAAATGATTGGTGATTTTTTTTATAAAAATAGTAATTTTTTTTTAAGGATTTTAGATAGTTTTTAGAAATTTGGTGATTATAAGAGTAAGATATTTTTAGTATATAGAGTATGGTGAATAGTTAAAAAAATGGAAATGTGAATTTGTTTTTGGAAAAAAATTGAAAAGTAACCGATAATTAATAATTAATCCTTAAACCTTTCCATGATTAAAGTACAAAATAGTTTCAAACATACATAAAACATAAAAAATTTAGGCAAAAGTACTCATAAAATTAAATCTTAAATAGCTATAATTTTGTCTCATATAATATATAGAGTCACTTTACATTTTGAACATGTTGCATGTTATTTTATTTCCATATATTAATGCTGCACATATCTATTTGGACAACCATTTTATTATCGTCATGCCTAACAACTATCTAAGACATTTATTTTGTTACTTTCTATTTTTTCAATGTTTTTTATTTATTTTGTTACTTTCTATTTTTTCAATGTTTTTTTAAGGGTGGTTCACAGAGACTAGGTGGCCACTACATCCACGGGAAAATCCAAGTAGATCAACCTGAAGGGATAGACCCTCCAGCCAAACAAGAAGGGCCTAACCCTATGGGCATTGAGGAGATTTGACACCGTGATCTCTCAATTGACAAGTTATTTATCAACGGGAACTAGACCAACTGAGCTAACCGTTAGGGCTAAAGAAATAAAACTATTTTTTCAATGTCATATTGGAATGATGAATAATTTTTGTTTTATATTTCTCCTTTTATCATTTTTTAAATCAATATATTATATCATTAATGAAATCAATGAATTAATAAAAATATATAATGTCAACACAAGTTAAGCAGTGATAAACATTTTCATTAAAATATTAATGGCCCAAACTTCTTCCATTTTTATGATAGAAAAGTACACTTAAATGTCACCAACATGTTATTCTAGTTATGCTACTCCAATTAACATAGAGAAATATTTGGAAAAAACAAATTCTCACAAATTCAATCATGTTCATGTAATGTTTAATGATTTCCTACTTATTAACACCCCTTAAGATATTGTGCATATGGAAATTTTACTTATATAGGGCATATGCTTTTGTTATTGTGATATACTATATAATGAAGACTAATCCATACATACTAAATTTGTTTTCCACAATCTACTACATAAATCTTCAAAGTATATTATATTGTAAATTTTATCAATTTCATCTAACAATGAGTATATATTATCGTTTAAGTTAAAAACTATAAGCTAAGATACATACTGAAAAAGATATATTACCTTTTAATCTAAGAACTCCAAAAGATGTAGAATACATTTAAGAGAAATTATTACTAAAAAACTCAAATATTTAACTTATTTTAAGTACAATTTCTCATTAAATTGTAACTCAGTGATCAAAAAAAATTTCAATACTCCCAATTTATAAAAAACTTTTAAAAATAGAAAATACATGAAATTATAAATATAATATAGTGAGGCTAAATTCTATTTGAACTAGTTTTCAACATCATAAATTGAAGGTGGATCCAAACCCATCAATTAGTCAAATATTAAAAATAAATTCTCTTAAGATAATGCATAAGAAACATGTGTAAATGTTTAAATCATTTAAAACAAATATGCATCAATTATCTTATATCATTTGAAACAAATTTGAGTAAAATTTTTAAATCACTTTAAATAAAAGGATTCTACACTCCTTTTTTACCTACTGGTTTATAATAAACTACTTAAATTATTTCATTACTCATCCAATCTCTACACTATTAAGTTTTTTATAACAAATCAATTGTAATCATATCAGTTGGTTACTCCTTTAATTCTTATATAATTTGGTTTTCTCTAATAAATTACGAAATCATTGTTTCTTAATTCCTTAGATCATCTTATTTCTCTTTCAATCTCTACGTTATTAGGTTTTCACTAATTTGTTAATCCAAGTACATTAATGTGTGAATTTACATTCCTTCAAACCTACATGTTTATAATAAATTACTCTTAAATTATTTCATTACTTCTCCAATCTCTACACTATTAAGTTTTCCATAACAAATTAATTGCAATCATATCAGTTGGTTACTCCTTTAATTCCTATATTATGTGGTGTCCTATAATAAATTATGAAATCATTGTTTCTTAATAGGTTAATGTCCTTAGATCATATTATTTCTCTTTCAATCTCTGTGTTATTAGGTTTTCACTAATTTTTTTACTTAAAGTATATTAATGTCCTTTACATTTGTATATTTATTATCAAATAACCATAATAATAAGTTTCTATAATATAGTAATGTCACTCATATAAATTCATTTGTTACTTGGTAGATTAATTTCACTCATATTAATTTATTATTTTTTTTAAATTAATTTTTCTTTATGTTACTAGTCCTTATAACCTCTATATTATTAATTTTTTTATAAGACTTTTTTTTAGCCTTAAATGAATTTATGATCCTCCCATTTCTATGTCATTAAAATTTCCTTAATTAAATACTTGCCGAAAATTTATTTTTCCATAAAATAAATTCACTAATTTTTGTACTTAGATATGGAATGTTTGAAATGATTGAATGAATGTTTGAATAATATATATAATTATTAGATACATAATGTTTGAATAACTGGATGAATATTTTGAATAATATGTATAATAATTCAAATAATGAAGATACTTCAAAACATGTCAGCAAAATTTATCTCATATAAGAAATATTTCTTTAATATATAACAATTTAATACTAATAATACCTTGAATTTTATATATAACTGACTTACCATATTGAATTAATTTATTTTAAAACATATAGTTACCCTTGACCATTTTATGTTACAATATTTATGTGATACAATTGTAAATATATCATACTTGATGTAAGTAGAATTGATAAATATACCATGCTAGTTATAAGGTTATTGTGATGTTTGTAATATTTATATGTTGATATAAAAATTGAAAAAGTAAATTCCGTACACCAGTTAGGGTACATTGAATCTCTTTTCTATGGTTCAACAAAATCTTCAAAGATATTTATGTTTTTCTTTATAATACTTTCCTACTATCACTCCCTTCTGGAACCAACCATGGACCAATGTTCTCGGCTTGCGCCACTGCGTAATTTTACATCCGAAGATTCTTAGGTCCCCACAGTATAGATTCATGCACGGGTACCAAACTTTTTGTTTTATATGACGCCATTAACTACGAAATATAATATGAAAAGATACGGCAAGCCAACGACCATGACATGAGTTTTGGAGAGAAATATATGTGTCAATGCAGCATTCGTTGTTTTTTAGGATTGGTGAGTAGTCTATTTTCTATGGGTGAGAAGGGTAAAAAGTGGGAAACGTCACCATGTCTACTGGATTCGACAATCCCTTCACGGTGATGCATGTATGCCGTACATGGTGATTTTTTAGCTCCTATCTCATTCATGTTCAACATTGTGGAAAGAGAATGAACCCTTATTGGATCTATTTGGCCTCCACCCAATTACACATATGCGAAGAACTTTGACTCCCATGTTACAAGACATAAGTAGATACATCATAACCAAGTAATATATGATAACCGATATGAGATTCCAAGATGAATCTATGTATAGAGAATTTTAGTAGAAGTGGGGAAATGAGAGAGGTGAGAGTATGAAAACATGTTTCATATACCTTATAGCTAGATGAACATTCCTAGTTTATTTAGTGGGGTATCCTTATTTGTACACATAAGTTTTACAACTTCGTATTATAGATAATATTGGGTAACATTTATATTAGTGGATGATGGTAGTGGTCCTTAGCATTATTTAAGGATAATTAAATATTTGTTCATACAAAATGATTTCTCTCAGTCTTTAAAAAATTTAGAAATGTGGAACTCATAGGTTTATGTTGATTCATTGTTAATTACATGTCATTCATTACTAGACATGTTTTTCACTCATCAAACTTATTACATGTTGTAAACCCATTTATATTTTTCTTTCCATTTTGTTATTGATATAATTGTTGCACATTATGGTTTTAGTTTTAGGATAATATTTATTCTAGTTTTGATTTGAGGTATAATGATTTTGTTCTTGTGGGCTCAACCCTTGCACTAACTATTTCTAAAAGGGTGGATTTTGAATAGCTTATATATAGATGTGTACAATTTTGAATTACATTATGTGTTGTGTTATATGAAAAATTGCATATATACCATACATAAATTTGTCTAATCTTGAACCATAAAATAATTTACATAATCCAACATTAAGTCACATTCAATGATCACAATTATGTCATGCTTCTCAACCAATTAAAAGAGTATGGGTAGGAAAAATACATAAGTCATAACCAAATTAGTTCCTTTAGTAATCAAAATGATTATGTCACATGATCATGATTCGAAATGAAAGGTATTCTAGCATATTAAGGTTCATGTTGAATTTTTTATGATTAATTTCAAACATGTTGATGAATTAATAAAAGAAGGATGAGTTGTCCCAACTACAAAATGGACAGCCCTATACAATCAAAGAAATAACCACTTATATATGTTGTTATTATCAATCCACATAATATCCTATATCCATACTATAAGAACCTTCTTTGAGGTTCCATTGGCAATGGCATGGCAAAGGGTGAATTTGGCCTACTTGGCAAGTTGCATGACAAGTACATTTGCTTTGATAGCTCTCGTGACTAACTCATAGGGATTCATGAGACAACTAGGAATATGTGGTATCATGTAGACTAGGAGGACTAGGGATGTATTGTTGGGTAATATAGACAATTGATTAGTTGTTGCATTAAAAGCTTTAGTGAAGTATTATGTGACTTGGCAACATGATAGATCATGTGTTATCCATTGCAAGACAAGAGTGTTAACAAGTGTATCAAGAATACACAGATTCATTGGCTATCATATGTTGGCTTGGATTGATGATATAATGGTCTCACATTGGATAATTCATTGTTCAAGTATGCTTGGCTTAGGGTAGGTAACAATAGGTTTTTGATGGTTTGATGGTAATGATGCAGCATCACCTATGGTGAAATGAGTGCTTTGCAATTCCACATGGTTCAAGGTTCCTATCTCATATTTAGTTACGCCATGTTATTTAGACATATTCTTGGTGATACAAGAATTTAATGGTAATGCCCAACTACTATCATGTATTAACCAGGTTGCTTGAGCGATATGGAATGCTCAAGTAGACTAAAAAGTAGAACTTTGTAATAAATGATATAAAAGGCATGCTCAAATGCAGAACATGTTGGAGTGTCTCTTCACCATGAAAAACCATTTCACCAAAGTATTTTATGGGGTCATGCTAATGAGGACATTAACAATCCAAGTAGGGGGGAATGTAAGGACCCCACTTGACATGTCATTGGTAATCGCATGATAGAGAGAAAATTCGGTATTCTTAAAATGTTACGTAATGAGTCCATTTGCTTTGGTATCCTTGGTTATGAACTCATGTGATAAGCATGATGTACTAGAAATTACGGTAGGAATACCAAGGATGTCTTTATGGGTAGGTTGGATGATCAATGAGGTTCCACATAGTGGGATTAATAGAGGATGATGTGTTTTGGAAACATGATAATTTTGTTCTTATTCATCGCATGGAAATAATATTAGTAAGTGCATTGAAGATATGTTAATACCTGATGGAGAAGGGAAATAATATCCATTGAATATCACTTTTTAGCTTAGATAATGATAGCATCATTTCACATTGGGTAGTCAGTTATTCAAGTATGTCAGGATCAAGGGAGGCAATGACAGGTTGCCTATGGCTGGATGGAAATGATACAACATTGTCTATAGTGAAACATATTTAGAATTCCACATGGTTGAAGGTACTTGGACTTGGTTAGGTCATGTTAGTTAGGCATTTTCTAGGTTTTATAAGTGGTTGATAGTTATGACCAATTAGGAAGACCACTATAGTGCCATATGGGAACTAGGATTATTGGTATATCCACGGATATTCCATTGGAAGTATTTGTTCACTGCTTTTGAGAATTTATAATGAACAAAATTCTATTGTGTTTCTTATGTTGAATCATGGATCTCTGAAAATATTTGGTGTTCGTTTAAGGGAAAATGTTAATGATGGAAATTTATTTTAAAGTTTAGAAACCATGGCGAATCTAACTAGTCCATAATATGAAATCTGTAAATGTTTTGGAAAATTATTTGTAAAGATATTAAAATTTTTAATAATTTTATGTAGTATGGTATATAAATTTTTGGCGATTTTTAAGGTAAAACATTTTTATATTATAAAATTTGGGCAAATAATTTTGAGAAAAAATGGAAATTAGCAAATCAATTTTTTGGAAAAAGCACGAGAAATTAGCCCACTTGCGAATATTAGCCCGTAAAATTCCCCCTTGTTCATTTCTCCTTCTTTAAGCCATCGTATTCTTGGTTTTTTCCTCGATGAAATTTCCTCCTACTTAAGATTTTAATTGGATTTGAATAATAGCTTCTCGGTGCTTCAACTATTTATTCTTCCTTCCTTTATGAATTTTTTTTGTAGAGATTCTGTATCCTCTTCCAATCTCTTCTTTTCCTCATGGGTGTTTCTAAATGCTTTCATATTCAACTCCTTTATCTTCATTTTCAGATACCTTAACATGTTCTAAAAGTGGAATATAATTGTGCCATCCATGATTTTCACTTCTTTCTACCAAGCTTAAATGTTGCTTAGGAAAGAAACATTCCTTAATCAGAAAATTTCAATATGAAAGGTCTATGCTTCAGACTTCCTTTATAATGTAAGAGAAGTCTTATCAACTAATGATATGCCTCGTTAAAATGTGGAATGTAAGCTTCAAAGCTAATTCCAATCAAGAAAGGAGATTCACAAAGAAGGAATCGATTGAAAGAAGATGAAATTGAAAATATCCCTCACTTTTCTCATTCCAATTAAATATGCCATTGTTTGTTTTCATGTATATTAGATTAAAATGATGTATAAAGTATGTAAAGAAGAAGCATCTTCATCCATTATTATTATACCTCCTTTCTTATTGTTAAGATATTTTATCATATATAAATCTCCTCAAGTGATCCATGATCTTCCTTGAGTGATATTGGCAATATTATGAATATTTTGGAGGACAATTTTCTTGTCTAAAGAAAAATTAGGTTCATAAACATTATTAATGGATATAGTACTCATATATCCTATTAGATGGAATATAAATATAGTGGTTCTTAGAGAAGAGAATGAATCAAAAAGTGAAATTGTGCAATGATTCCAATGAATGGCTATCCCTCTTGAGGCCACTTGAGTAATCATTTGTGAGTGATTCCCTATTCTACCATACTACCTTGGAGAAATTTTCCAAGGTTTCCTTAGAATATTTTGTTTCATGTACCATCAAGACATATAGGGATTCTTGCATGATCTATTTTTTAGGAGCATTTATTTGGTCTTAATGCTAAGACCCCTTATATTCCAAGATACACTTTCATTAATAAATAAGAGGGGAGGGTTGGTAGGTCTCAGTAATTAACATTACCCTTCCCAAATGGATTATATCCTCTCCCATTTCCTGTATGAGTTTTTGTTTTATTGCTTTTCCTACCATTTCTTTCATCCTCCTTTACATGATTCATTTCCTCTTTATTTATATTAATTCTGATACCAAAAGGATAAGACCAAGAAGGAGGATAAATAGTACCTTGGGCTTGTTGTTGAAGTATTTCCTAATACTTTATATAGGATTTTACAACGATTTTCACTTCCTCTTCAAGAATTGCTACTAGATCTTCAATATTCCATTCTAGTGCTTAAGTTTGTAAATACAAATACTTTAATTCCATTTCCTTGATATCCTCTAGTTGTAAGTGTTTTTTCTTGTCATCATCCATTTTTGTATCTTCAATTGGATTTTCATGCTCCATTTTTTCCAAATTGCTTTAAAAAAAACTAACTTTCTCTTTTTGTAGTGATGGCTTTTGTTCTTTCTTGGTCCTTTTTCACCACTCTTTACTGGATCTTCTAGATTTCGAAGGACAGTGTATCTGTCACCATCTATGTTTCCCCAGACTAGAATGTCTCTCATCCCTTTTCTAGAAAACTTTCTCCTATTTGTAATTCTAACAATCCCATCTTCATCTGTTTCATGTGTTTCCTTCTTAGGATTCTAGATAAAATTAGGAAATTATCTAAAGAGATGACCATACTCATGGAATTTTTTGTAGAAAAACTGGATTTGTTCATAATCTAAGGGTTGTTCCACATGTTATCATGATATATGATTTTAATATTAGCTAGGAGTGGCTTTGCTATATCCATGCATACTCAAATGTGGGCATGTGAGGTGCAGCAATCCTACCTTGTGGTTTTTGAAGACATAAAAAAGACCTTATAGAATTTCCTATATCAACCATAATATCTTGTTACCAAAATTCCCAAGAAAGACAATAAAATCCTATCCCAAGAGGAGTAGAGTTAAAATCTTCTTTATGAGGATTGAGTCATTCTACCTAGGGTTTGATATAAAGACCATCAATCTTTAGGAAATATGGTCATCCTCGAAAGATTATGTCTCAATCTTCCACATTATTAAAAGTGGCTATAAGAAACCCCTTAGAGCCTATGTTTGGCTATATATCACCTTTCAGATGCTAGGTTTTGTAGATACGAAAAATGAGAATTCATTTTTAGGGCCATACCCCCACAATTTACATATTAGCGCATGGTATTTAATAAATTTAATTTTCTCCCCTATTTTTTCCAAAATTATTTCAAACATAGGGGTCTTTGTTGTCTATGGAAGGAAATATCCTGATTTCCTTACCCTATTTGGAAGCAGTTCATTTGTAGAAATTGATTTTTGCCCTGGCTCACCAAGAGAAGAAGAAATTGGAAATGAAGAAGATATATTCTTTCTTGAATTGGGATTATTGGGTCTGTGTGAAGATTGAATATTTTCATGCTCCATTATGAAATTATTGAAGGAGAGTCCTCCACCTCCCCACATGGGGGAGCCATTGCGTCCTTAAAAACCGTAAAAATGATTGAAACACTACCAAGAATCCTCGAAGCCCTCGTCCTAATTTCATACTCTTTAGTTCATTTGAATAATATTTTTGAATATTTTTCAAACTATAATTATATATTTATATAAGCATAATGACTAATTACCAACACACACACACACAAATGAGATGTAGATTACTTAGGGGAGTTAGTCTTAGCCTCAATGAATTAGTTAAATTAACCTACTCTCAAGGCTTAGGATGTAGATCCAACGCTAAGGCATATGCCACTTTTCAAGATTTAATATTAGTATAAGCTAAGAATATACCTACCATATCACTTATTGGAGACTCTAGAATAATTATTCAACGTTTGGTAAAAAATACACTCCCAAAAGGCATGCACCCACCAGTAACTCTAATGGAAATATGGGTTCATATAAATAAGTTCAAGTGTTATGATATGCACCATGTTTTGAGGGAAAAATTCAACTTGTAGATTCCTTGGATCTTTTAGGAGCTTTGTTAGTCTTGGGAAGAAATAGAGTAAATTACAGTAAGTCTTTAATCCCTATTCCATAAACATATCCTAAGTAAAATTAAATTTAATATTAATTTTATCCATTGGTGGCAAATGAAATTTCTATGGAATTCAAGGCATGAAGGTAGAATTTCAAGTTGGTATGGGGGAGAGTGGTGTTTTTGTTCCATCATGTGAAAGAGTTCTAAGGATGTGGAGTCATTTTTATGAAAACCTTTCAATGTTCTCTTTACTCAGTTATGAAAAATATTTTCATGGTATATTTTAATCCTCTAGTGAAAATGAAGGACATCATGTAGTATTTGGAAATGATAGATGTAACATGAAGTAGTTTTTGCCCCGACCATACCAATAAATTCATGGTTATTCAAGTTCATTTTCGATGGAGGTATTATTCAAGAGATAAGCACCGTGTGGAATAAAAAATGGACATAATGCAGAGGTTAGTGTATTAATGATGCATACACCACTTAGGTTTAATGGGAAATCCATAAATTCTAGAAATTTTAGTGTGTTTATACAAATTGGAATTCTTAGATGGTTTGGGAATTCTTGAAGTGGTTGGAGTCTTTGAGCCATCATAAAAAATTGTCTTTGGTTAAGGGGTGTTCAAATCATTGTAGGAAATATGAATCTAATATTCATTGACATAAGTGAGCGGGGTCTTTGGCTCATCATATTTTTTTGGTTTAGAGATCATGTATAGGATTAGGAGTGACAAATCTAGGATGTAGAAATAAGATGTTTGTTAAGTAATTCTAAGTGGAACTATTAGTTTCCATAGTATTGGGAATCATCATCTCTTAAGGATGCATCAAGCGAATAACAATGGATACAAAATAATTTTCCAAAGTTGAAATATTTTATATTCTATATTATTTAGAAGCAAGCTGGTTAGATTAGCTCTAATCCTCTCAGGATGTTTTAATGACTCTCAATCATCACAATGACCATTCCTTCAATCATTGATTCAAAAAATTGAATCCTCCCTCAATGTCTGTAGGGTTATATTAATTGTTGCAAATGGTACAAGTGGATAGGTGCAATGAAGCACTGTCAACCTAGTAAGGAGTATCAACTAATTTTGGAAAGGATTTCTCATCTCTAGGAAGAAATCATTTCCTTACAACTCTAACAAAATAAAGTGGTCTCTAGCATGTTTGTTACTATGAAATTATTTGTTTATCATCATACCATGATGTGCATAATTGAGGATGAGCTATTAAGTTTTCATCAACAAATTGAAGAGTTGCACCTTTCTCTCATCAAGCAACCCAAGGAACCTTGATCCTTAAATAATTATGTATGTAACATATATCATGATATACCTAATCTTAATGTACTAAATTCTCCTTAGCCAATGGGAAGGTACAAAGAAAATATAATACCTCTTTCTAACAATTTATATGTTCTATATTTATTGCCAAGTTTTTGGAGTATTTTGGTGTGTGTGTGTGTGATCTCTAGGAATAAATAATTTCTTTACAACTATGACACAATCAATTTGTCTCTAGCATGTCTACCACTATAGAATTATTTGTTTATCATCATACCATGACACACATAATTATGGATGAGCTACTTAGTCTTCGTCAACAAATTGAAGAGTTGCACCTTTACCTCGATAGGAAACCAAGGTAACCTTGATCCTCAAACAGTTATGTATGTAACTCAAATCTTAATATACTTGATCTTAATATATTGAATTCTCCTTAGCAAATGGGAAGATAGACATAAAATATAATACCTTTTTCTCACAGTTTATAAGTTCTATACTTATTGCCAAACTTTTGGAGTATTTTGGTGTCTGTGTGTTTGTTTAGATATAGAGAAATTTATAATTTTTGATCTAGTGGGAATTCCAAAAATAAACAACAATTCGAGTCAATTAATGATAAATTATCCTTTAATGTAATTGTTATGTTTAAACCCTAAGTTTTATTAATACAATATTCTCATTGTTAAAAATATATATATATATTGGTAGCCTTGTGTGAAGTTTATTTTTCATTAAGCCATTAATTTAAATATCTAATATAAGATTTGAAGGTGGGAACCATCTATGAGGGATAATAAATTATCCCATTAGATATTTAGTCAAGGGATGTACTATAAGTTGAAATATCATTTCTCGATCCAACATTAAAACTCACGCTTACCTAAATTTAACTTTGTTTAAATATATCATTAGCCTGAGCAAATTTTTCTATTATATTTATTATTTCTCATACAAAAGTAGTTTCCTTACCATAATAAACTTGAAAAGACGTTTCCTATCATATTTAAGATTTGTCATATAAAAATGAATTATAATTTTTAAACAAAATTTTTCATATTTAGGCCGATAGGCCTTTCCTTTGAAAGGGACCTTCGTCGTCCCTTTCATTCTCATGTTGACACGTGGCATAAAATTCTCGACCGTGGGATTATAGGGTATTGATCTGAGGGTTAGGCTTCCAGCGAGATGGTTGAGGTAACCACTTCGCCCACAAGCTCCGCGTCCGATGGGCATTCTTGCGATGATGTTAGGGTTGAGGGCGCTCTGCAACAGCGTGAAGGTTTCTATGAGCAATGGATGGAATCTTTACAGGTAGGGTTTTCTACTACTTACAACACCTTAATCACCTTAATGCAGTTTCTTAATGCAGTTTCCGGTTGAGATAATGCGAGAGTAATTTACAGTTGCTTGGTTGAATGTAGGCTTCGCTCGCAGATTTCTTCCATTCATCAATGGTTGACATCGAGGCAGAGCAATAGTAGCTCACAGATGTAAAGTTTAGGCATTTTGTAGAAAAGTTCAGAACTAACCGGGTTTATTATGCTCTTGCAGTGATTATGGCGATACCCAAACGTTGGACAACAACCCAGGTTGTAAAAAAACCCTGATCTGAATGATAATTACCCGCCCCCTGCAAGTTCTCCCGTCAAATCCGAGCCGGATCGGAACGGTGAGGGGGATCGGGATCAGACCTCTATTGGCTGTACAGAGAACTCTGAATTGCGTACTTTGGATACCAATGCCTCTGAGAAAAGCTCGGCTCCCGTTCCAAGAGGGAAAAGGAAACAGGGCAAGAAGAATCCGGCGGCTACTACTACGACAGATTCCGAAACGTGGAGGCAGAAACAGAATGAAGTCAGAATCGAAGAAGAGAGTGCGGAATCCATGGATATCGAGGGCAAAGAATTGAAAGGTACTAGAGATGAATGCCAGAAAGGGCTAACAGTGGATAGCGATGTTTTAAGTTCTGTAAACCCTGCGGAAATATCAATCAGGCAGGGCACCAAAGCTTTCAGCAGCAGCCGTGATGCAAGCGAAAGCGGGCAGGGGCAGCGGCAGCGGCATCGGCAAGGGCAAGGGCAAGGGCAAGGGCAGGGGCAAGGGCAAGGGCAGGGGCAGGGGCAGGGGCATTACAAAGAATCTGATGAATTCATAGATGCCTGGAATCATACAAGGTCTTCTGGATATAGCCATATGGAGGATAGAATGGAAGGCACAGATGAGATTGAAACTTCCCCAATGAGCAGACGAAGCAGAAGGGAACCCAAAGTTCCTGGCAAATTGCTGCCTCTTCTGGAATGCTTAAGGGCCATCACTTCTCACAAATTTGAATCCCTCTTCAAGCTTAAACTTACTTGAAACTAGAAATGGCGAAACATATTCTGCTTGCACGGTAATATTTCTGTTAACTTGGGGCATTTTACAGCTGGACTTTGCTTTGTAAGGTTGGGCTATGTTAAAATTGTATTCTCTGGTTAGCATCCATGGTTCATGTATTTGGTTGTATGAAAAGGATGGAATTGTTTATAGATGATAATCTCATGAGTATACACCTTTATGTAAAAGAATGTGAGGCTTTGCGAGTTTTTATGTGATCCTTTAAACAGTGATTATATGCTTTGACAATGGGCTACACATGATTAAACTTTTACTGATGTGTAGTTGTGAACATCAACAGGATTATCGACCTACAGGTTGTGAGTGCCCCCCAGGCTTTAAGGGTGATGGTCAAAACTGTGAAGGTACTTGTTTATTCGTTGTTATATGAAATAGGCCGTTGTTTCCTCCACTACATTTCAAAATAAATTATACAAGGGTACCAACAAGTTTAAGTTCAGATGGAAATCTTCCAATTTCTGCTCTATTGTAAGCATGAATATGCAAGTTCAGGTCTATTTTGGGGATATATTACTGATTTTGCTCTTCCCTGTTATTAGATATTGATGAATGCAAGGAGAGAACTGCTTGCCAGTGCAGTGATTGTACTTGCAAGAATAAATGGGGTGGATATGATTGCAAATGCAAGGGGGATCTTTTGTACATTGCAGCACATGATACTTGCATTGGTGAGAACTTTGGGCCTTTGATTTATTGTAAAAAAAATATGCTGCCTCAGATATTTTTCAGGGTTTCCCCTCTTTGCAAGTGCACTAAAGATGTGAAACAATAGGTTAACTACTCCGATCTAATTAAACAGAAAATATGCTTATTCCAAAGAAATATGAGATTTACTTTACAGGATAAGTGTTCTGGTTTCACTTTGTAATAGTGATTAAGATTATTAATATGATACTATTTCATTGTCAGTCCCTTTTTTTTTTTATCTTTTTTCAGGTTCTACATACAGTTGAAGTTTCCTGAATATGTTTCATGTTTTTTTGTATGTGTGATAAATATGCAGCTAGGATTTCTTCAAGATTTGGCTGGGTTTTGGCAATCCTTGTTATAGCCTGCTTAGCGGGTTTTGCAACTATTGGTTATGTGTTCTACAAGTACAGACTTCGGGTATGTTCAATATGTTTTAGAGATTCAGAATTTCCCACTTTTACCCTTTATTAGCTGATTTTGATTAGTTCTATATCTCAAGATTTTCCGTGTCCATTGAAAAAGGAAAAATATACTGAAAATTGATTGTCTTCCAGTCGTACATGGACTCTGAAATCATGGCTATCATGTCTCAATATATGCCATTGGACCAAAATGAGGCTCATCAACCTCTACAACAAAGTTCAGCATGAGGTATATACTTCCTACCCACATGATTTTTTATGGGATCTCTGCTATCATCATGATGCTTGTATTTCATTATAATCACTCGGAATTGGACTTCAGTATTTGCAACTGGCTACTTGCTGTTTGAATAAAAAATTAGTTTTTGATATAAAAACTTTCTTCAGTGTTTGTTCTCAAGGCATTCCAGAATGTTACATTATTTCTCACTGGATATGTTGTGCCGTTTTGTGATTTATCCAAGAATGCTGCATTCAACTCGGCATTCATGCGAGACCAACATAGGTTTGATGTCATATTTTCTGATCGCTGAAGCTCTGATATCTTATACACCGTACAATTCCAAGCTTGATTTGCTGAAGGATCCAATCGTTTGGGATTGCATAGTTTCCTTTGCTAAAATTTAGGCACAGTGGGAGAAGTTCTGAATGATTAATAAACGCTAAAGAGGTATGGTTGTTAGAAACGTTTAGGAGATCAGGAGAATCATCTCAATCAATCTGGATTTTATGTATGTATATAATTGAGTCAGAATTAAATCATATATCTTTGAAATGTTCTGTAAAAGGGGAGAATATTAAGGGCACCATACCTATTCTACATGCCATTGTTTTTCGTGCATTACTTCTCACTGTTTTTTCAATTTTTGTTTAATGACAATCGGAAACAAATGAAGATCTTGGGCAGTTAGTACATGGGATTGCAAATTTAGCCGTGAAGATAATTCAATTTCAATTTATGATTTTGAAATTGTAAAAAGCTCCTTATGATGATATTAAATTCACAAACAATCAGCTCCCAAGCCATAGTGAGAATATAGAGGTCTAACAAGCATTGAATTATGATAATTCAATTTCAATTTATGATTTTTATCATTTTGAAATTGTAAGAAGCTCATTTATGATGATCCAAAATCCACAAACAGTCAGCTCATGTTTGAAAAAGCTTATTATGTATGTAATTTATTTTGTAGTTTTGGAAATCATTCGTGCTGCATAGAACACCATAACCATAATCATTCATGATGCATAGAACATATGGTGGAAAGTTACTCGCTTCATGGATGTTTGTTATTAATGGATCTATGCACTGTTTGTTATTAGTGGATCTATGCACTGTGCACTGTTAATCATTTATTGAGATATTTTGCCCTGTTAATCATTTATTGAGATGGGTTAAGAGCATATTTTGCATTTAGGTGGGTTGGATCTCTCTTTCCTTGGGCCTTCTCGTTCCTGAAGCATGACAGTGAACTCAAGGCTTCTTTTTATCGTCATACTCCATGTTTATATTGGTTTGCCATACTGTTATATGCTTTATGATTAATAACACTCTCTGGAGAACACTCTCTTAATTACTGTGATTCTTTAAGCTTTTGTCTATGCAAAGTTTATATTGGTTTTCCATACTGTTATATGCTTTATGATTAATAACACTCTCTGGAGAACACTCTCTTAATTATTGTGATTCTTTAAGCTTTTGTCTATGCAAAGTTTTTTAGATAAACAAAAAAGCTTCACTAACATTCATTCTTTCTGAGCCCTTTTTAGCTAAAATGGACGAGGCTGTCTATGTATTTACACTTGTTTGCATATGCTTGTTTTCAAAAGTCAAGTCAGAATGCTATGCTGTTCTTAACGAAATTGAATTGTGGAATTTGCTTGAGGTTGATTGACTTTTCTCTTTCTCAATAAACCAATGCTAAGATTAGACAAAGAATTCCAAATTAACAAGATACTGGTACTGTGCCTGATTCTGGATCCAAGAGTTGCTTTCTCCTTATTTACTGATTCATTTGCCTCTGCAACGTTTGAAGGCAGCATTGCAGCAAGGATTGTTTGAGTCTCTACATCAAGACCTGATGGTCATGTTTGGCAAGTGGGATTTTGATCCTTTGGAACTCAATAACCCGTTTCCTAACAATGATGTTCCAGTTCATATATGGCAAGGGGATGAGGATGCATTAGTGCCGGTGACTTTGCAGCGTTACATTGGTGAAAAGCTTCCTTGGATCCACTATCATGAGCTTCCTGGGGTTGGTCACTTATTCAACCTAATAGAAGGCATTCCTGATCGTATTTTGAAGTGTTTTTTGTTGGGAGAGCAATGTTAAAACAGGGTTAATTAGACCTGTATCTCAGTTACTCCATTTAGGACCAAGTGGTTTTCTTTTTTTGCAATATTTGGATATTAAACTTAGTGCTTTGCATCTCCGGAATTTTCTCCAATGCCCCTTTTCACGGGCAGTTGTTGCAGAGCATATACAAATGATTTGATGTAACATATGATGATGTATGCAAAAGATTATATTTGAGTTTTTCTTAAAACCTAACAGAAAATATTATGAGATATCTTCTAATCTGTGTCAGCTTCTTTATGATTTGGACTCCGGTGACCCTTCTACAATCTTCTAGCCATTTGACTTGCCTTAGAAGACCTGCAGTGTGTGTGTATGTATCAAAGTATTTCTGTCCAGATATTCTGTCTGCTGTAACAGCAATAACTTAACTCCGTTGAATTAGATAGGCATTGAGGGTTTAAACATTTTTCCTTTAATGCCTTGCACCTCCAGCATATCAGTCTAAGGTGCGTGAGCAAGACCAAAAACATGATAACAAGCCCTGTTACTTGGAAACTAAACATGCGGGAAAGCATCCATTCGACCACTTTTTGGTGGTTAATTAAGCTTCACAATCATGTAAGGCTACTTATTCTTGTTAGTTGAATTAAGAAAAGATCAAGAAGAATGTATTTGATTTATTTGGATAATTCTATTTCATTTATTAGGAGCTTTGAACTGTAATCTGTTAAAACATTTGTGAAGCATAGTAGCAATAGATGACGAAAAGTTTTTCTTTTTTTAAAGGTGTCTTTCCTTTCCATACACTCTTTGTTCGGACCCCCTTTTTTGAAGAATTTGATTGGCCAATGTCAATACCTGACTGTGGATTGCACACCCTGAAAATCAAATTCTGTTGAAATAAAAACGAAATACGATGATATTACCCTTAAGTGTAAACTCTCAACGGTTGTCTGATTGTCTGTGGTTTAATTTATGGATATGAAATCAACTGGTTCAAGGACATTTGTATTATTTTAAGTGATAACAAGACTCAATCTACTTGCAGATCTGCTTTTTGAGCATCATTTGTGAGATGCATCTTCTACTGCTCTGTTGAAATCTTCTGTCACAGTCTCCCATTGCTCTAGCCAAAGTAGTTACATCCTCCTTCAAATTGACTTGATAAAATGGATAAAAAGCAAATCTGTTATTAGACTTGGTTGGGTCTGAGGTGCTGGGTTTGCTAAGTCGACTTGTTCAGACTCAGTGAGTCAAATTTGTGTTTGTTTTTCCAGTAATTTTGTAACTGTTGGGTCTGAGGGCATGGCCTGTCCCAGTCAGTCAAACCCAGCTGGGTCTGCTAAGTTGACTCACCCAGACATACCAAGTCAAATTTGTGGGTAACCAATTGTTGACTGCATTGTGACTGTTAACTTGTGGGCTTTCACAACTTATTTTACTGATGCACAACACCAAGCAACGAAGGATGTTGGTGTTATTGCTCGCTTGAATGTAGCTCCTATTATCAACAAACCCACAGCGGCAGCAATAGCTTATGGCTTGGACAAGAAGGGTGGAGAGAAAAATATTGTTGTTTTTGATCTTGGCGGTGGCATGTTTGATGTCAGCGTTCTGACTATTGACAACAGAGTTTTTGAGGTTTTGGCTACAAACGGTGATATACATCTTGGAGGTTATCTGTCTGAACTCTGTCTGGCTGTTTTACATTACGAATTTGAATACGTGCACAGTGGTTATCATTTACCTTTTTGGTTGGCTTTCAAGCTTTGAACTTACCAGGATATACACTAATTCCAGGATATACACTAATATGGAGGTGAGGACTTTGATCAAAGCATAATGGAATATTTCATCAAATTGATCAAGAAAAAGCACGAAAAGGATACAAGTAAGCATAGCAGAAATGAAATAAGACATTCAATGCATTATAATATAGATATAAACAAAATATCTAACGGAAAGTAATTGCACAATGATCCAGTCCAAGAAAACAAGGTTTTCCCCAAACCAATTAACTCTTCTAGAAAAATTCAACAATTCCTTCTAGAAAAATTCAACAATTCCAATTTAATAATCCTATCGGCCTCTCTTTGTACCTTTTGGGACAACTGCTAGTAATAAAATTTCCAAAAACATGAATTAGATAAGCGAACATATAATCTCATGAGCTAGCAAGTGGTTGATTGCTCTGAACTTCACAGTTGCACAAGGACTTGTGAAATAAATGAATAAATCAACTAAGTTTGTTTCAAACAGATAATAATTCAATTTCCCAAAAACATGCATTATCTAAGCGCACATATAGGCTCATGAGCTAAGCAAACATACAAGCTCATGAGCTAGCAAGAGGTTGATTGCTTTGAACTTCACACAAGAGGTTCAACGTCAATTCCTTGGGCCGGTTGTTTCCGTTGTGTGCCTCCCAAGATATCCTACCATGTCAGGTATTGTATACCATTAGGCAGCCGATTTGCCTAGAGGAAGATGAGCCCTTAGCTAGCAAGTTGGTTGATTGCTTTGAACTTCAAACAAGAGGTTCAACGTCAACTCCTTGGGCAGGTTATTTCCGTTGTGTGCCTCCCTAGATATTCCTACCATGTCAAGTATTGTACCATTAGGCAGCCGATTTGCCTAGAGTCAACTCCTTGGGCAGGTTGTTTCCGTTGTGTGCCTCCCCAGATATTCCTACCATGTCAGGTATTGTACCATTACGCAGCCAATTTGCCTCGAGGAAGCAAGTCTTGAGCAATTGACATGTTTCATGATAAGCTCTTATCCAAGCAGTTGCACAAGAACTCATAAAATAAATGAATAAATTAAGTAAGCAGTTGCACAAGGACTTATAAAATAAATGAATAAATCAAGTAAGTTTGTTTCAAAAAGATAATAATCTTAGTTGGGTTGTCTTTATTGAGATTTTTTGGAAGCTTTTCTGGTGAGGTTTTTCTGGTCTAATTTCTCTAAATTCCGGCAGGAATTTATTAAAATCACCAGTTTGATGGGTAACCCCTGCATAATCAAAGTGCCCTAGAAGTTTTAAAGGGCACTGAATCTATATATAGTCAAAAAACCAGTTTAAATAACACAAATCAAGATTTCAACTGAATTTTTTGTGAAATTTTTTGGAAACTTTTCTGGTGTGTTTTTCTGGTCTAAGTTCTCTAAAATCTGACAAGATTTTATTGAAATCATCAGATTCCAGCACTGGAAAGTCCAAAAAGTCATACTAAAGACAACTCCAAATCAATTTCCTAAAAACATGCATTAAATAAACTAACATATAAAAGCTAATATAAAAGCTAACAAAGATATGGAAGGAAAAAAACTCTTAACCAACATAAGCAGTTGCACAAGGACTAACGAAATAAATGAATAAATCAAGTTTGTTTCAAACCGATAATAATTCAATTTCCTAAAAACATGCATTAAATAAGCAAACATGTAAGCTCATGAGCTAGCAAGTGGTTGATTGCTTTCAACTCCATGGGCCTGCTGTTTCTGTTATGTGCCTCCCTAGATATCCCTACCAGGTCAGGCACTGTACCAAATCTCGGGCTGTAATCAACAACACGTTCATTACCATCTTTTCCAGAACATCTCTCTATCACTAGCAAAGATAAATAAATAAACATGGTGGCTAGCTTGAGTGATTGAGAGCTGAACTTCATTCAAAAAATATTGGAGTCGATTGCCTATAATGGCTACATTTGTTGCATGCCCTCCTTGATGTTATATCTATATAGTAACAGCCTATAATGGCTACATTTGTTGCATGCCCTCCTTGATGTTATATCTATATAGTAACACGCTTGTTTGATCACGTTCGATCCCCAATAGACAGAGAAAAGGGAGGTCAAAAAAGACATAACTTACCCTTGGGTTTTTAACAGAGCCTCAAACAACTAGGTAACTCAGAGTTATATAAATACTCCTTGCAGCGGTGCAAGAAAGTGACATGAACGAAATTCAGGTTCCTGCGAGATCAAGACTTGACATGGAATGGCTAAATGTAACCAAAACAGTTATCTACGATAACGCCATGAAGTCGAGCATTCCTTCACAAAAATCACTTTCACCCATGTGCACAGAAAAAACAATGCAGTGGTCATAATCTGGGGAAAAGAGGCAGCCAATTCACAAGTGGGGTTGCAGGTAATGGCTGAAGATCAAGGACATGAGGATTTCTCTCTTCACCAAATAGGAAGATCTTCAACCAAGACTGGTTTTGTCGTGTTCCTCGAATGGAAAGTCTTTGAATGGTATAATCTGGTTGCATCCCCGAAATGCTAGTATTTTCCTTTCCTTTTTTGTGGCATAGAGATGAAAATGGCTAAATGCATGGACATTATCACTTGTCTTTTGGGCGATAGAGAGGTAACATATCTTTACTTATGGTTTGTAGCATAAATACTTGTTCTGGGAGAAATAAAACACTATACATAAAACTTTTTATCTAAAAAATACGATGTATCTTATGGATTCAGAGTAGAAACAAAACCATAATGAGCCTCAATCACAACAGAATACAGCAAAAGCTACATAACTAAAAGCAGAAAATGCTTGGTACAATTAGCAGAAATCTTAAAGTAAAAGAAGAAACAAGCTAACAGAAAAAATCAAGAAAACTGTGTACATCACAGACAATCTAAATGCAAAAGATAGAAAAGAAAAGCAACGCTCAGTGGAAGAAGAAGTCGTTTTTGTTAAGGCTCACGGCAGCAAAGCTGCCACTGCCAAACAACATTAGTGTAACCTCATCACAGCGTTGCATACAGAGAGAATTCCGCATTAAAATCAACTTCTATTAAAAAAGTTGATTTTAGGTGTAACAAACAACACATATCTGGCAACGGAATGAACCACCTTAGAGAAATCCGCCTAGCTTATAACCAAGCACTATACCCAGGATGCTGTGCGAGATGACTGTCGCGCTCATTTTGGACTTCAGAAAACTTTTTGTCAGCTACGTTCATGATAGCCTGGGATACTAGGCTACAGCACCGCTCTGTCCACAAGAGCATTTTTATAATTGTTCATTTGAAGGTTTTTATCTCTACTTAAGACTTCTTTTTATGCACGTATCAAAAGGGTCTTGTAATTTACCCCCATACCCTGGACCTATAAACCATCAAAACACATCAATTCATGCCATAACTTGTATAAAATATAAACTCCATATACCCTATGCCTATGAACCATCAAATAACATCAAATCAAGCCTTGACGTCTATATTCTGTTTAGTGTAACCTTACATACCATCAATTCCAGAATTCATTCCCTTAACCCTTGGAGTTCTGTAGTCTTGGTCATACAAATGATTCTGACGTGAGCTCCTTCCCATTTCTAGTTCACATATGGTTATCTTCACCATCGTATGCATTTCACTTCATAATTTTTTGATGATGACTGTAAGAAAGAAAGCAATGTAGTGAGTGCGTAAGCTCCCTAGGTGAAATTAGTAGACATCATTTCACTGAAATTTGTTAGTCGTAATTGTCTTGGTGAATGGTAAATGTGGGGCCTCAGCGCATCTTGACATGATTCCTTTGAATGCAACTTCTTTTCGCCGTTAATGCGCTGGCGAATACTGAATGTGGGTTTTCAGTGTTTTGTATTGTCATGCTTCCTTTGAAGAGAATACTAGAATACTGAATGTGGGTTTTCAGTGTTTTGTATTGTCATGCTTCCTTTGAAGAGAATAGTAGACATTATCATTGTGCTTATGTACCTGAAGATCTTGACATTATGAAAAATGGTTATCCAAGAATCCCTTGGTAAATGGTGAAAGGTAAATGTGGGTTTCCAGTGCGGCCATGCTTTCGAGGACAAAGCTTCTCTCTATATATAGGGAGGTATCATGCAGTTCACTGTTGATATGTCGATGTCGGGTTCATTTACAATTATTTTACAGTTTTGCATAGTCATAATCAGAAATATAACGACATGGGTTTACAATCACTTCACTACTGGGCTGTAGAACGCATGTCACTTCACAAAGTGCAATACCACTGGTTTTAATATATCCATGTTGTGTCTTATTATGAATTGATGTGGAAGGAATGGAAAATGTAGGCAGAGACTTATCAAGAATCAATTTTGAACCACATTCCCTTCCAAGTCCTATATCGGCAAAAACATCTATATCCATGCTCAATTTCATTCTAACAAGTTTAGGTTGTAGAACCTGAAAGTCTTGTCACACTGTTCAGCAAACAAAAGGATGGTAAGAATCCCCAACTGGGTATCAAGTTCCTATTCCCATTGGCAGCTTAAGACCTTGTATGATCTAACTCAGTAGGTATTATGTGCCCCGATTTCTAAATATTTAACGATGATTGATATGATCTAACTAGATATCAGAATGATTAGCAGAACTATTTATAAGAGAATCAGTTCTGTAATCTAGACCAGTTTTAACGACCAAATAAGCGGAAAAGAAAATAAGAAGGCTAGGACCAAAAAAATCAAACGACACAATGACTACATTAGGCAAAGAGGGCAATGATTAGAAGATCGAGAGGGTGATGAGACTACGCCCATGTAACACTTTCAAACCTAGCATGCTCAATACAGGCCATAACCCAGAAATTGTCCAACCATATAGTGGAACCTTCAAGATAGTTGAAAGCGTTTACGAATACTAAAATCTACCAACTAGAATAGCTACCAGGACTGATCGGGCGCAACTTCCGTAAGTAAATATATTGGATAACCACACCTAAGCTAGATGCAGAGTCCTGACTGTTGCAGAGACACTTACGAAATAAATGGATAAAACAAACGGTTAATCGCATTTCACGAAAATCTTTACAAAGATAGAAAAGAAATAAAATAAAGAGACAAAAGAAAAGAAAAGATTGACGGATTATAGAAACACATGCAGGCTTCAAACAAATCCAAAATGAAATGGGCAAAGGAAAGCAACGCTCAGTGGAAGAAGAAGTCGTTTTTGTAAAGGCTCACGGCAGCAAAGCCGCCACTGCCAAACAACATTAAGGTAACCTCATCACAGCGTTGCAGGCAGAGAGACTTTAGCATCACAAAAAAATTCTATAATTATTATTAGATTTGGCTTCAGGGTGTGTAACAAATAACACATCTCTAGCGATAAAATGCATCGCCTCAGAAAAATCCGCTAAGATTATTTTATCATCACCAGCCAACTATACAAATACCCATAAATTTTACGAACGAAGGCCATGACTCACCTCAAGAAAGCCACAGCCGCTAACCAGTCATTGAATCTAAGCGATTGACAGACGATTGCGATGAGTTCTGCTGGCTGGGAAACCCCCATTTGTAGAAAAATTGGGAGACTGGCAACGAGGGTTTCCAACGATTTAGGGTTTCGACATATCTAGGTTTTAGGGACATATCTGGTAGGGTTCCACAGAATGAAACCCCAAGTATGCCACGCAAATAAATAAATACTCATGATTTAATGAAATAATACTCCCTTGGAAATTATTTTATATATAAAAACGATTGAAAAACGGAGGAATTATAGTGTAGCATCATGGAAATGAATGGTTTTGGCGTGATATTAAATTCTAATATAAGGGGTAGGGTTTGCACCTAGCTTCGTGCATGATGTTAAAAGGGGTAGGGTTTGAATCTAGCTTCGTGTATGAAGTTAAAAGGGTAAGTTTAATTTTATTTTTTAAATAGTCTATATTTCACATAAATATTATGGGTTAATATTATGGATTTTCAATACGACGTAAATATTATGAGTCATTTTTATTTTTATTATTATTTTATAAAATATTTTTAATTATTATTTTATTTTATACGGCTATTTTTATTTTTTATTTTTATTTCATTTTGAGTTAAAATGTTTACATTACATTATATTAATCTTTTTATTTAATTTATTTATATGGAATTTAACTTAGTCAAAATATTAAACATTACATTACAACATCTATATAGTTTGAGTGGGCCTAATGGTTAAGAGCGTGTGTTTCCTTCTAAAAGGTCACAGGTTCAAAACCAGGGGGTAGAGTATGTATTATTTCATAGGGGTAGAGTATGTATCCTTTCGAATATTGGTTAGGGAATATAGAATATTGGTTTAATTGTAGATGATGCTTGCCTTAAGTAAAATATTAGGGGGTAGAGTATGTATCCTTCCTTTCGTAGGAATATTGGTGAGGGATAGAATATTGGTTTAATTGTAGATGGAATATAGAATATTGGTTTAATTGTAGATGATGCTTGCCTTAAGTAAAATATTAGGGGTAGAGTATGTATCCTTCCTTTCGTAGGAATATTGGTGAGGGATAGAATATTGGTTTAATTGTAGATGCAAGGGTAGTATCCTTTCTTAGGAATATTGGTGAGGGACAAGAGGTAAATATTTCAATGCTTGCCTTAAGTAAAATATTAGGGGTAGAGTATGTAGGGGTAGAGGTGAGGGAATATAGAATATTGGTTTAATTCTAGATGCAAGAGGTAAATATTTCAATGTTTGCCTTAAGTAAAATATTAGGGGTAGAGTATGTATATTTTCATAGGAATATTGGTGAGGGAAGATGCAAGAGGTAAATATTTCAATGTTTGCCTTAAGTAAAATATTAGGGGTAGAGTATGTATATTTTCATAGGAATATTGGTGAGGGAAGATGCAAGAGGTAAATATTTCAATGTTTGCCTTAAGTAAAATATTAGGGGTAGAGTATGTATATTTTCATAGGAATATTGGTGAGGGAATATAGAATATTGGTTTAATTGTAGATGCAAGAGGTAAATATTTCAATGCTTGCCTTAACTAAAATATTAGGGGTAGAGTATGTAGGGGTAGAGGTGAGGGAATATAGAATATTGGTTTAATTGTAGATGCAAGAGGTAAATATTTCAATGTTTGCCTTAAGTAAAATATTAGGGGTAGAGTATGTATCCTTTCGTAGGAATATTGGTGAGGGAATATAGGATATTGGTTTAATTGTAAATGCAAGAGGTAAATATTTCAATGCTTGCCTTAAGTAAAATATTTTTGCGCCGAGAGACGCTCTCCAACCTAGTATGGTAGAGATGTTGTAATATTCATGTGGAATATATCATATTTAAAGGGGAAAATATTTGTAATATTCATGTGGAATATATCCTATTTAAAGGGGAAATTAAACTGGCCTAGATCCATCTTAACCGAGTATGGTAGAGATGTTGTAATATTCATATGGAATATATCCTATTTAAAGGGAGAATTAAACTAACCTAGATCCATCTTAACTCTGGATCTACTAAGAGCGAGAGGGACCAAATCTCTTGATATGCAAACCTATTTATAGTTGAAGCATAAAATTTAAGATGCGCAGAATTATATATATATAAATATTTATTAAAGAGATGAATTACAGAAGATGATATTACAATTGCGGTTGCCTGGCTTATATACCGCCATAGGCACCCTTTGGGAAAGGGCATGATCTTATGATCGTGCCCTTTCATCTAACTAAACCTAAAATTAAACAATAACCTAAAATTAACTAATTTTTTACATAACATTGCCTTCCTCTCGAAAGAATGCTTTGTCCTCAAAGCATACGCAACAACAGATGTTGTTGACAAAATGCTTCATTCTCCCACGAAGCGTCTTCTTTGGTGAGTCTTTCCACTTGATTATATATTCCAAAATGATCAAGGTCACACATTCTAAAAGGTCTTGGATTAATCTCTCAAGTTTCATTTTTTGGCGATATGGATATCGGTATGGCTTTTTCATAGGTCGGTCTTGAAATACTTTTCCATGCTTCTGAATTAGATCTTGCATCTCTGGTGACTCTTCTTTGGTCATATTTGCAGATAACATTTCTAATTGATGACATTGTACTGCATAAGTAGGTGCTCTTTTTCGACTCAGCTTCATCATCTGAGATGATGATACAACATGATTTTCTGGTACTTGGAATCCATGTAGTTTGTACTTCTGACCTCCCCATTTGAATTTTATAAATTGTAATTGATGGTTGGCGGCATAAGTACCTAAAGTTCGTAGCCATTGGATGCCTAAAACTACATCTACTCCTCCTAATGGTACCGTGAAGAACGGAGACTCTAATTTAAAGTCTTGAATCTGCAAATTGACTTTATGGCATTTCCCTACCTTTTCAATCTTCTTACCATTAGCTATCATCACTTTCATGTTTGGTAAGGGAAATGAAAAGATATTGAGTTTCTTGGCCACAGTGGCATCTATAAAATTGTGTGTGCTTCCAGAGTCGATGAGAACCACTACGTTGTTCTTCTTTATGTGTCCTTTTAATTTTAAGGTCTGCGGTTGTGATATACTTGTCATGGCTGATAATGACACTTGCGGAGTACTTCCATCATCTAATTCTGGTGAGAATTCTAGGGCGTCTTTTGTGTCTTCTATGTCATAATCTTCACTGTTTGAGTCATTGGTTGCTTCACAATTATATAGGTTCTTTGGTTCTTTTCCTTTAGCACATCTATGTTTGGGGCCATTTCTCACCACAACGTTTACATTTACCCTCTTTTATTCTTTGCATTTCCACATTCGATTTTTCATCTTCACGACGATGCAGTGGAACATATCTTGTATTATTTGAGTCCACATACTGGGGTATCCTTCGTCTTGCATAAGCTTTTTCCGTTGTTGACCAAAATATTGGTTCGGATTTCTTTTCGGCTGTTTTTGCTTTTCGTCTTGCTACTTCTATAGATGTAATGTCATGCATCTCAAGTTCTGCTTGTAAATGGGTTTTGAGTCCCGAGATGTATGACTGAATTAGACGAGATTCTGATAACCCAGGTACTCGTGTTACTAAGGTCTCCCATTCTTGAGTGTATTCATCGACACTTCCTTTTTGTCATAGTTTGATGAGTTTTGAAAAGAATTCTTCTTCCTTTACACCTTGGAATCTTTTGAAAAATGCACCTTTAAATTTCCTCCAACTAATGACATGTGTTGTCTTTTTCCACCACATATACCAGTTATATGCTTCTCCCTCCATTTTCATGGATGCATGTCTGAGCTTTTCGTCATCGTCAGTGATGTCATATATCTCAAAGTATTCTTCTGCTTTATTTATCCATGCAACATTGTTTTTTTCGTTCCCATCGAATTTAGGCATTTCAACCTTTACCCTCTTCTGGTATGTGGCTAATGGTTGAGCAAAAAAAGGGTGTTGATTATTAAGGGTATCCCAAAGTTACTTGTTTGTAAAGGCAGTGTTACTTGCTTCTTGGTGGGGTGTTGCTGATTTTTTTGGGGATTCAACTTTGTCATGAGAGTCTGTGGACTTAGTTGAATCTGACGAGATGTTTTCTTGATTCTCTTCACCTTCTTTTAATAGTTGTTCGGGTGTACAATTCGACCTTTTACACAGACTTGTCAGCATTGTTAGGACCTCTTTGATCCCTGCTTCTATCTGGGCATGGTAATTTTCCATCTTTATTTCTATTTGATTCGTCGTATCTTGAAGATTTTTTATTTTATCTGCTTGCTCCCCAAGCTTGCTCTCGACTTCATTTAATCTTTCACTGACCTCCTCGTGGTTGTTATTTATCTTTTGCTCTGCATCCAACAACCTTTTTTGAAAATCCGCCATTGTCATTGTCGACATTGAGCGGGTTTGCGGAGGCGTGTATTTATTTGCCAGCTAAAATATTTTTCCTTCCTTTTTTTTAAATTAATTAATTAAAATTAATTTATAAATTTAATTTTTAAAGAAATAATAATATTTTTTTTTAATTAAATTATTTAATAATTTAATTTAATTTCATATTTCTTTTTTAATTATAAAACTATCAAATTATAATTTATAATTATTACTTTATATATATATCAATTAAATTATAATTAATTATTATAACTTATAATTAAATTATATAATAAATTAAAATATGATTATATACTATTATATTTTAATTAATCAAACTATATATTATATTATATTTATCTATATATATATATACTATATATAGCTATATAATAAACTCAACCTATCTGTATATGTCGAATCGATTTTTAATGGGACGCGACTTATCGAAGTCAACGAAATGGATGGATGAACGGAATAAGGCACGCAATAGACAGGGACGGGGTTACGCAGCAGACAATGGCGGACTGTGGACAGCAGACAGTAGAAGATCTGAACGAAAATTACCGCAGGGGCACCACAATGGGCACAACTTTTGACGGCGGAAGAACACAGTCTTTTAACACTGCGTAATAATTTATTTACTTCATCGCAGGGACAGTTCTGAACAGTCCGTCGACGGCTCAAATTGTAGCCTTCTCGTCGAGTGTTTGGGGTTGCAACACTCGAGGCCTATGGAGGAGATGACAATAGCGCAGCAGATGGTGGTCAAATCTGACGGAACCAATCAACGGATGTAAATCGGGAGGGTAGGTGTATGGCAGAGCAAGTAGGGGCAACGAAGGTTAGTCGAACCAGCAGGAAGCAGTAGGGAGTCGGGGTACAAAACCATTGAATTGGGTCGTAGGCAGTGAAACAACGCGGCTTGGACAGGGGTGTGTTGATAGCGGGGTGAGACAGCGGGTTTTTGGTACGGACAATCGACAGGAGGACGGGGGACTGTGGGCAGCGGACGGACGGGCAACTCTACACCGAGAATGAACCGCTCTGATACCAATGAAGCATAAAATTTAAGATGCGCAGAATTTTATATATATAAATATTTATTAAAGAGATGAATTACAGAAGATGATATTACAATTGCGGTTGCCTAGCTTATATACCGCCATAGGCACTCTTTGGGAAAGGGCATGATCTTATGATCATGCCCTTTCATCTAACTAAACCTAAAATTAAACAATAACCTAAAATTAACTAATTTTTTACATAACAATAGTGAAAAGATATTTGATCCCTCTCGCCACTTGGTAGATCCAAAGTTAAGACGGATCTAGGCTGGTTATATGACATTTATACATTATATCTTCTCATCTTTATCATAATGTTATATGATTTTGATATATTTCAATACATTTTTATTACTTTTTTTTTTCCAAATTTTGGTTTTTGTTAATTTTATAAATTTTCTTAAAAGCAAAGCAATTCTCACTCTTGGTATTCCAAATTATTTTCTATTATCTCCAATATTTTCCATGTATTTATCAAAATTACTAAACATCTATATTTTTTTACATTTTCATACAAATTTGTCTCCTATGGTTACACAACATTGTCCAAAAACCACTTAACTTTTGTATATGTCTAACAGCGTAGTGATAGGTTATAAGAGAAACAAGGAGGGTTGTTATGCAACAAGTCCTTGCCAAGCAGGGAGTGTATCTTGCCTTTGCATGCTTACTAAGCTTATGTTATGGTTTCATATGGTTATACCTATGAAGTATAAAATTCAAAATGACCAATTTAATATGCGAGAATAAAAGAAAATTGTTTGTGGAACGTTAAACTTCATGCTTGCATTTTCAAGCATGGGTGGGTGATGGAGCTTTATGTTTAACCAGTGCTTTTCGACATGGTATTCCAGCTAGAAGAGTAGATCTGCTAGTTGTATTCAACAATATTTATTTGGAAAGTGTTGTATTTCATCCCAGATTTCTTGAGTTTGATCTGCTATGATCATGCCATATTAGAGGTGTGCACACTGTTACATGACAATCCTCGAGTAGATCTAGGTTATCGTTGGCAATTCAACGCTTTCTCTACAAGCTAAAGACAAATCACATTGCACTCACTAACATTCGGATCCAAGGACTTCGAAACAACATTATATGCCCCGGATTTACACTGGAGAGAATTGAACCCCAAACTTTCCATTTTGATCATAAAGTACATACAAGAACTTGAGCAAACATGGAGTTTCAGGACTCACAACCACCCATTATTACGGAGTGGCACACAACTTCGTTACATCTTATGAGCTTTATATGAGAGAAAGAGAAGGAATGACTAGACTAATAGAATGGGCTAAGCAGTTTAGCTACTGTGATCGTTCTTTCCACTTCTAATCCGCTAGGGAAAGACCAAGGGAAATAATAACGTTAAAAAAAAAAAAAAAAAAAAAAAAAAAAAAAAAAAAAAAAAAAAAAAAACATTGTGGATCTCTTGATGTATTAGGGATAAAAAAAATCGTCCCCCACTTCTAGAATGCCCCTTGTGCCAGACCAGCGAGCCTTCAGACTTGACCACTGCTCATGCAACCTTGTGGTTTGATCGCGAGATGCTTCCCCAACAGGAAAAACAAATAGTAGTTAGTCGGCGTGCTAACAATAACTTTTTTGTGGCCCCTAAAATATTATTTCAAAATATAATAGGGAAGGAAAAAATTAAAAAAAACAATAATGAAACCAAAGCAAGTGATCAGCGCCGTGACCATTTTGTCCTTCCTTCAGAACATCAATTCTAACACTGTGTGCTCCAAAGTCATTGTGATTGACCACACAAACCTTGGTTAGGCCTCGTTCTAATATTTTATTGAATGCCTCAACTATGTCATTTGCTATAGAGATCTATTTAATTAGAATAATAACAAATTTGAATTGTCTAATAAGATTAAAATGCTAATTATTGTCTACACATTAATAACACATCAAGAGTAAAGAAAACATACCATAATCATTTATTGGACACTAATATTTGTAGTGACACGAACCTAAGTATATGATAGGCAAAGTGGTTAACATGCTTGCCTGACAGATGGCAGTCGTTGGTGTAGTATACCTGGGGGGGATAATATGGGGTACAAAGGGAGGTACCCAAGGGAACAATGTAATAATGGGATGGGCCATAGTAATAGATAAGGTGGTTAACCTGTATCACGTAAGGGACCACAAGTAGTTAGTAATAATGTAATGGGCCCATGGTATTAGATATATGGTATTGAGGGAACCATGGTAATGACCCATGGTATTGTATGTATGAGGCCTATATAGAGGCTAGAGACTCCACATTGAGGGATGTCAAAGAATTGTTGTATGAACAGGCATATGGCTTTTGGAGTGTTCTCCTTCCTTAAGGAGTGAATGTATGGTGTTGCCCTACCTTAAGGGTTTGATATCAATAAAGAAGCATTTCTATCTATATTCAGATCTTGTTATTTTTGGTGATTATTTGCAGTTATTAGGTATATTGGTATTATTTTCATATATATTCATATCAGATCTATAACAAGTGGTATTGGAGCTATAACAACTTGAATCATAGCTATAACAAGTGGTATCAGAGCACTTTCTTTGGCAAAAGTGAAGAATTTTTTTTAATTTTTTGCAGGAACTTTCTGGGGCGACGAGTTTGTAGATCAGATCTGTATGTTTTGGGGCAAATCTGCAAAATCTAATTGCAGATTTGGATTCTTTGTGAAAAAATACCCAAGTTAAAAATAAATAAAAATTAAAAAAAAAAGGTAAAAAAAAGAAGAAAGAAAAATTAAATTTAAAAAAAAAAAAAAAAATAATATATATATATATATATATATATATATATATATATATATATATATATATATTACATATCGACCAAATCGGAGTTTAAAAAAAAAAAGTAGACCAAATTGGAGTCCAAATGAAGGAGATATCACTGATCTAAAAATCAGAGGTGTTGCAGACATTTTTTCAGGGCAGTGAGTTTGCGGTGCATATCTGTACATTTTGGGGCAAAATCTACAAAATCTAATTGCAGATCTGGATTCTTTGTGAAAAATACCTAATTTCAAAAAAAAATCGGCTGAATCGGAGTCCGGATGAAGGAGTTATCGCTGATCTAAAAATTAGTGGTGTTGCAAACTTTTTTCGGGGCAGCGAGTTTGCGGCGCAAATCTGTATGTTTTGGGGCAAAATCTGCAAAAACTAATTGGATCTAGATTCTTTGTGAAAAAATACTAAAAAAAAAACAGTTGAATCAGAGTCCGGATGAGGGAGATATCGTTGATTTAAAATCAACTCTTTTTTCAGAATTTTTGGTGACGGCAGGAGAGTTGCATCACGGATCTGAAATTCTAGTGCCTAGATCGGGATTTCTATCACATGAGAAGATGCAGAATGGTCATTCCATTTTCGAAAACAAGTCATAATAAAGATTCTGAGCAATATTGACTAAACTGTGGCCACTTTAAATTTTCGCCAAGTGAAATTTTTTCAAAACACTCTTCATGATGGATCTTAATTTTACAGGGAAAGATGATAGCCCTACTATTGAAGAATTCATACAGAAACAAAATTTCACATATGGGACACTTTGGAAGGTTTTAGTGGGGCTTAGTATGAAAGATGAGGCTGCCAGATGGTGGTTCTCACTTGACTACAAGTAGTTGACCAAACTGTCAAATGAAGAATTAGAAAGAGTCCTTTTAGACAAATGGTCTCATGCTAGAAGAAAGGAGAATGAGACACGTAAGTGGTTATTTTCTACTGGTGTCGCCTTATTGCAGGTTCATGGATTGATTCGGAAGGAGAAGATGATTGTGTCTATAAATCCTAGTTGCAAGCATAATTTTATCAATGTTAATTTGGCAAAAAAAGTGCAAGTTCCAGCCAAACACACTGAAAACACACAGGTTGATGATGAGGATGTTCAAGTTTATAAGGATTTGAAGCTTTCTATGGATAAGTATGTGTTACATGGTGATTTTTATACTTCATATATGGATAACATGGATGTTGTTTTGGGATATCCTTGGATGGAATCTGTGGATACTATAAATATTAATGTGCAAAAGAAATTCTTGGAGCTCTGGTATAAAAAGAAGAAAATTACATTATAGGATATTTCTATCAATAAACAGGTAGAGTCCATGGAGGCTAAAGCAGAAGATGTCCCAGGGACTGACATATCAGATGATGAGTCTTTGATGATTGACAATCAAACACAAACAGAGGCTGAAGCAGAAAAGGTTATAGGTACTGATACATCAGATGAGGACTTAATGGTTGAAGTAATATTGAAAGATAAGAAACAACAGAAGATGCCACAACATGTACCAGATATCCATCAAGCTCCATTAGGTGGTGAATTAAAGAAAGATACATCGTTGGTTAACACTTCAGCATATCACCACCCACATCACCCCGCAAGAAAACAACCAACAAGATGGCAAAGAATTAGCCATAAGGACAACAACCCCCGCATGACAGATAGAGAGGAGCGAAGATCCACCTACTACACATCAACACAGAAGAGCTGCCAAGGTCAACTTCCATCTCAAGCGAGCGAGGCACCAACTGGATCGAGGGTTCACCTTTCTCTTGGATGGCTAGATGCACATGCATGGTACCAGTGGACTACTCTTTTGAGTAGATCTTATTATTTGTGTTCTTCCCATGTTTCGGGGACGAAACATGTTAAGGGGGGTGGAATGTAGTATACCTAGAGGGGATAATATGGGGTAAAAAGGAAGGTACCCAAGGGAACAATGTAATAATGGGATGGGCCATAATAATAGATAAGGTGGTTAACCCGTATCATGTAAGGGACCACAAGTAGTTAGTAATAATGTAATGGGCCCATGGTATTAGATAGATGGTATTGAGGGAACCATGGTAATGACCCATGGTATTGTATGCATGAGGCCTATATAGAGGCTAAAGACTCCACATTGAGGGATGTCAACAAATTATTGTATAAATAGGCATATGGCTTGTGGAGTGTTCTCCTTCTTTAAGGAGTGAATGTATGGTGTTGCCCTACCTTAAGGGTTTGATATCAATAAAGAAGCATTTCTATCTATATTCAAATCTTGTTATTTTTGGTGATTATTTGCAGTTATTGGGTATATTGGTATTATTTTCATATATTTTCATATCAGATCTATAACAAGTAGTATCGAAGCTATAAAAAGTGGAATCAGAGCTATAACAAGTGGTATCAGAACTATAACAGTTGGTGTATAAAATAATGTTATTAGCCACATAAAAATATAAATAATCATTAAATATAGTGTAATAAAATTATAAAAGTTGTACGGTAACCATTTCAAGCTTGCATGTAGCCCACGTACTATCTTTGCAATCCCACATCCAGCATCACATCACATGTAGCACTTTCGTCCATATCTTTCCTTGCCCTTTGTGGGTGCTTTGGCATTAAATGCTTATCTAGACGCAGGAGAGGACTAACACGGGATCCATTCACTACACAGGATTTGAGACAATGGATGGTGAATAACAATAGTTGATCTAAGAAGTAGTGAGGTAGTTCGGCATCCCATTCTAAGCATGCAGTATATTCTTTGGAGGTAGGAAAGGCCGCAGATACAGGATTAAGCGGCTAATCCACTATGCCACATTTTACCGAGTCAAAACATTATTTTAGGTAGAAGCACTCGTTTAAGCATCATAACCACCGGAGGAGAGGGTGTGTTTCATTTTAGCCAAAGGTTGGATAACATTTGTATTTAGGTAGTAGAAGGACATTGAATCCATGAGATAGAGACTGGTCCTGGAGCAACACATATATGGTAGTGAAGGAATGGGAACTAGTTACTCTTCGTTAGATGGATTGTTGAAACTGCCTTCTTGAAATGAGTGAGGAACTACTCCCAACAGAGCGGAGATTGGAACTGCTTGGATTTATTCAATATTGCCTCACGAAACTGGACTTCATTAGTTCTTTTGTGAGGGGAGGGAGAGACCACAACTATGTTTTTGGTTCGATGGGGTAGCATTGGGGTGTAAAAGAAGGAACCTTGGATAGGAAAATAACTAGCCCCATATCTCCATAGCCCAACTTCTGCTTCTCGAGTGGAATTGCTTTACTCGTTCACATGAGATTTCATAATGTGAATGAGAATTCGCTCCCTTGCTCGACGTCAAGTCATTCATTAAGGGAGGTTTGTAACCAAAACCCGTAGTTAGGTTCATTATAGCCTTATTAATATCTATGTTGTGATCTCAGGAGAAATAATTTAGTCAAGTACACAAGGAACAAAACCAACCCAGTACCCATAGAAAAAAAGATTTACCAAGAGTTAGGTGGTAGCTAGAGCGAACCCTAAGCATGAAGAAGCTTGTAGCGAACCAAATAGAGCAACCAATTTTGGAACATAAACTACTAAAATTATTAGTGCTTCACCTTTTACTCTACTTGTGATAGTTATTCCCTCTTCTATCCTACCTATTCCTTCAACACCTCATTATTGAAATGAATCTAGTTACTGTGTATAGATGTTATGCTACCAACTAGACTGCATGCAGAGAATTCACCTGGTTTCACTATCCATAGAAAGTACTCGAAAAGAAAAGAGCAGTAAATAGTTGAGTGATAAGGCTGGCATGTTTGCCAGTCTAAGGATGGAAAATTCCCCCGCATACACACCCCACATACAGTTACATTTGCCTGCTTGCACACATTCAGTCACTTTTGCCACTTCCATGCATCCATCCATGCATCCCTTTCAGTTCATTCCCCAGTATGCCTGGCTCTTTCCTTACTTCCATATGGGTCGCCTAGGCTCTCTGTCTCTTTCTCCTGGCCATGCTTGTCTCAATCTTCTTGGCTTCCAGGAGTGCATCTTCTTCTCTGACTTCTCTAGCTTTGATGGCTTGGATGGTTGCAAATCACAAAATATATAAGCTCCTTGACCTTCACAAGTTTTGTCTATTGTGGCATACTTACCATTTGGCTTGTTACGTCGTGTTTTTAAATGCAGATTGGCGAATTTGGACCATAAATCTAAGAGATTTTGAGTTTTTGCGACTACACCAACCACAAGCACAATTTTGAGCTTTTGAGCATAATTTGCAAAAAACGAGATCTTTAGAAATTTAATGAAGCTAGGCTTTTGTGCAATTTTGAGCTTTTGAGCATCCCAACAAACATTTGTTTGTGAAATCTGCAAAAATCAAATTCTTCAGAAATCTAATGAAGTCAGGCTTTTGGCAAGCTGCCATATAAGGTTTGGTGGTAATGACAATTTGGATAACCATAACCTATGTCTACCTGCATCTGCCACACCTAAAGAACTGTCTATAAGTTCACATGCACATGGCCATGTGGCCTGGCAACTTGGTGATATGTGTTATGGTGTTTCGCTCACCTCAGAAGACATTGATACTTGTAGAAACAGACCATTCGTAAGCGAAAAAGAGCCAAACATTTAATGGCAGGAAACTAATACCAACATTAGTTTCAATTTCGAAAAATTATATGAAAAATATAGAAATTATACGACCAATATAGCCTCTTTTCCTTGGGAAGAGGCCAAATAAGATGCTCAAAATTTGTATACATCGATTTGATAGGTTTGGCAACCATACTTTATGAAATAAACACGGTAAAAAGCTTAGTTTCAATACATATTAATGCCACGACAAAAAAATCGATTACAATAGTCCCATGCCGCTGACGACGGGGACTAATAATATTAAAGACATGAGTTACTAACTTAAAAAAAACAAAAAACAAAAAACACAACCTATAAAGCAAAGGCAACTTCATAATAATTTTCTATCTCATTTGATTATATTATTTTTTAGACAAGAGCTAATATGTAGAAACTTGCAAACAAGTGCAACATCACTTATAATATCTTCATATGTTTGCAAATGTTCAATTCATTGAAGTATTTCATTACCAATTTCTCAAATTAAACCTCAATTGTAGCATTTGTATCTTCATGTGTTTATAGTGTGTACTTCATGAAAGTACTTCATTCCCAGTTTCTCAAGTTGATGAGACAATTGAGATGCATATCTTTTTTCCACATGATGCACTTCACATCAAGACTTTAATGGTAGGAACTCTTTTAAAAGTTGTAGCCATACTTTCTACGCCTTCAATGGATATCTCTTATTTCACCATTATTTTTTAATCCCTTACAAATTTCTAGACTTGTGAGAAGTATTAGATTGTATGTGAAATAATCATATTTAGACACATGAATGACATCTTTTAAAAGAAACAAAGGATATGTACATGTGTTTGAAATGCTCTAGCAAGATAGACAAGTAGAAATAATTGGTAAATTAATGGCAATCACAAAAATCCCTCAACACAAATATTTGATTGCTCAAAACAATCTATAAAGATGTTATCAACTAAAAATAGATGGATTTTATCACTAAAAATGTTTTGGCGCTTAGATTGCACGAGTAATTCTAAGTCCCTTAATCACTTGTATGAGGGATCAAGAGAATACAATTATGCAATAGGGCTCTAGCATAGCATAGTCTTTAAAAGGAGAACAGAGTAAGACTAGATTGTGCATAAATGCTCAAGGGGGATTAGGGATATAAAAAGTAGAGGAGTTGGGAAGGGTAGGATGCTTTGAATTAGTAGTAAGAGTCCACAAAGGGGAGCAAGGTGAAAGTAAAATAATGTCTAGGTAGGACTCTAAGTGGGGAACATAAAAGGAGACAACATACTAGGACATAAGGGGGATAAAAGATGGTAATATATGAGAGTCAATTATGATGTGTATGTATTGTAATGGATGGGATGGAGGGATTTGTGTTCGCATGTGTAGGCAAGTTTGGAATGGTGGGAGCCTCTTGCAGGGAATAGAAAAAGGGGTGTCCATCACAAAAGTCGTAAATGAAAAGGGACGAGGAGACAACATAATCTGCCATAAGGGGGGTAGAAGAAGGTAAGACATGGGAGTCACTTATGATGTGTATGTATAGTAATGGATGACATGGAGTGATTTGTGTGCACATGTGTAGACAATTTTGGAATGGTGGGAGCTTCTTGAAAGGAATGGAAAAAGGGGTGTCCACCATAGAAATTGTATGTAAATGGAAAAGGATGACAAGGTAAGTGCATGGTACAAATATTTCCTCTATAATGGGGGTGGGCATGGTGGGTGGTGCGTCATTGAGAATGTTGATGGGGTTAATGTTGTATCGAGACTTGGGGGGACAGGGAGTGATGAAATCAGATGCAATCTAAACCCAAATGAGATGAAATGATTTTTTGTAAGTTTCTTATTTTTATGTTTGATAGAGTCCTTCAATGGCTTTAGATTGGCTTCAAAAGTGATAGGGATCATGGGATTGGTTAGAACTAGTGGAGAAATTTCTTTGGGTGGTCTAATTACACTAAGACCTACATGAAGTGGAATCAATAAGGAGGGGGAGATATTAGGGTGGTTAAGAATAAGAATTAACACAAGTGATACATTTTGAGATGTCAAGAAAGGAACGGGGAGAAAACTTTCCCTTCACATTCCTTACCCCCTAAATGGAGTCACGCCATATATGCAAAGAACTAACTTTCATATGTGCCTTCCTCTACCAAGTGTGCTTGTACTTTGGTTATATCTTCTCTATTTATTGTCCATTAATGTATTGTAAGTTTTAAACCTTAAACAATAATATAATGCATACACAAATTATTAATAAACATAAAACTAAAACAATGGAAATCACATATTACATATAGATTTACCCTAGAAACCAAACCTGGAAAACCAACAAACCATTCAGAGTCACATCTCTAAATTTTATCATCAATCAACTACGCTATTTTATAATACAATATATATGATATTGTAGCACCAAAATCCATAATCCATTAACTCAAATTATATCACAATCTTAAGTCATTAATAAAAATTAGAGAATTATGGGCTAAACCACTATGTGACGAGAATCTGAAAGAAAAAAATGAAACTATCAAACGCTGATGCAAAAAACCACCCAAAATTTGTTTTTTGGTGGCTCTAACCCCCCATGACACCCTTGTAGCACCTGACGCATATGAATCACACTTAGGTCAATTACGCAAAGAATACAACACACACCCAACATTCACGTGTCCTTATAAGTGACCTCTTTATGGCTTTATTGATTTGATGTGGTAGTAGACCAATTTAGGGCCCTCCTTGCATTGTTCCAAAGGCACGCGTTACTTAAGTAACAAAGTACCAAAAGGGATATTGCCACTCACTTAGAATGAATGATGATTTATTTGTGTTATAGGGCCATATTCTTCTTGATATAATCAAGTCAATGCATTAACCTTGGTCCATGATGGTATTCCTCAACATCCAACTCAAACTAATCAACTTGAGATGGAGGAGTCTTCATTAGGGCTTCGTTACCAATCATTCTTTTAATCCAATAATTGTTTGGTAGTGCACATGTGTAGACTTAGGGGGATAAGGGATAATGAAATCACATGCAATCCAAACACAAGAGGCATGAGATGATTTTTTGTAAGTTTCTTTTTTTATATTTTTGATAGAGGCCTTCAGTGGTTTTACATTGGGTTCAAATGTAATTGGGAACATGCAATTGGTTGGAACTAGTAGAGCGATTATTTTGGGTGGTCTAGTTACATTAAAATCAATGCAAAGTAGGATCGATAAGGGGAGTGTTATAGGCCATTTTGTCGCATCTAGTAAATAGGCCTTCAAACGAGATGAATTCACATCCTTCAACATATTGTCATCATCCCTACACAAAGCCCTAAGCTTGACTCTGTTGAATCCCTAAGTTTCTTCTCTTAACTGCTGAATTCCCAAGCTTATAAGGATTAGCGTACCCTGGACCTTTAGGAACCAGCGTTGACTACCAAGTTGACCCTCTCTACACTTGCACTGATCACCAGTAGGTTGTTCGGTCTTGGGTGTGCACTGATTCTAGAAAATTGGGAAAAATAAAATAATCCTGAAGCTTCCTCTTCCAGAAGCTTCCTGAGGTTGTTTCAACCATTTACCTTAGATAAGCATTCGAATCCTATCTTATTCTACCTTGGAGAAATCACCATCTTATCCCTTGAGCTCATCCACCCAATACTTTTGGATCTCAAGCCTAGATTAGTAAATGGATAAGAATTCATAAACTACCTCCCACATCTATATATTATAACCATCCATGGGCAAGCGGTTGGCTTTTGGAAATTGATTCTACCCTCATGTTGTTGTTTTGAGAGTCATTATTCCACACATTAGGGTGACATAGAGACATACTTTGTGGCAAGGAAAGGACAAGTCAACTTGGGGAGTTCTTCTATAAGATCAACTCCTAGTTTTTGTTGTAACTCTCTCCATTTCTTTATTTTCCTATATGTGATGTTATGGTTTCATGTATTTCAATACCATGTTGATTTATTGAATGAAGTGATTGGATTATGCTACATATATGTTGTAGATCTTTGGCTTGTCTTGTTTGATTGTGCGGGTTCTAATTATAACGATCAAAAATAGGATTTGAGCGTACAAGCCAAACAAGGAGTGAAGCTTGTGACAGATTCCAGGTAGGCCTTGTCCCATCATTCAATTACTTTGAGGAAGATATTGTGCCCTTTGCTTTCTTTTGTTCTAGGTTAGTCCACCAGGCCTAGTGAAGACACTTATGTCTGCAGTTGTAGATTTTGTATAACAAATTGGCAACCATATTAGGGATCGATTCAATCCCTTGGTGGTTATTTCTTGCCCTTAGTGTCTATTTTGCCTCTTGTTTTGATATTTATAGTTTCACTGAGTCTTGATCAGACATAACAAGACTTGTCATTAAGATTCCATTGCATTTTTTGTGCCGAAACTTGAGATTCCTTGATCAATGCACCCTCTGGTTTGGAGACAGTGCGTTGCAGTGGACATGAGCCTTCCTTGCACCTGCGTTATAGTGTACCCCAGCCCTCTTTGTGCCTGCGTTTGAGAGCACTGGTGCCCCTTTAGCACCTGCGTTGATTCCTATTTCATGCCAAAATTTGCCTTGTTTTGGTTTTCTCTATGTCCAACTTGTTACACAATAATTTGTCATCGTTTGTCACCGTCCCTATTACCCCTCTCCTACACCTTAGAGGGCACATTCCGAGACTTGTGAGAAGTGACAAGACTTGAAACCACTTGCATCATTCACCTCTGAACATGAGCTTCATATGCCCTGAAGACATCTCCTGCAGCTTGCCCTTAAAAATAGCCCTTTTTACATTAGCGCTGGCCCACTGTGTCCTGCCAGCGCCAATGGGGAAAATCCTATAAAAGGGGCGCGCCATTAGCGCTCTGTCCCAGAGTCGCAATTGCGCCAACCTTTTTGGGCAAAGTTTTTAACCAATCAACCTCCGAAAGTTCTCTCCAACTCATTCACCAACTGAATCTATGTTAGGTGAGGATGGTTTGGCTTCGAATCTCCTTGAATGGGAAGTAGTTTTCCACCCTTCCATGGAAGTTTCTAAGTGATGAAGCCAAATCCATGATTGTTGTGATTGATCTTATCTTTTCCCCTTTCATCTATAAAATCGTCTCCATGCCTTAAGCAAGCTAGTAGTGGTGGTAATACTGGTGCTGAAAGGAAGATATCAAGAGATTAGAGTTGCAAGAGCCTTCTTTATGTCCATAAGGCTTAACCTAAGTGAGGAGATCTTGTCACTAAAGAGAGAGAGGCTTGTTCCCCATCCCTTCAAGCTTTGCAAGACTTGTGTAGCTAAGCACCCAGCCAAAGGAGGACTTGACGTCAGGACTCTGTTTGTATTCTCCTTTGTTGATTATTAATAATAGATGACTATCATTATGGTTCCACTCTCATTGTCTTTGTAATGATTGATGTTGATTTATATCCTTCCTGACTGATGTATAATTGCATTTATTAGATTTCACGCTTGTGTTTGTGTTGTTCTCTTCGTGTGCAGGTGTCCATTCACGGAGATAGTGGAGGACTGTGACTGGCCAAAGCAAAGGAGCGAGGGAGACATCTCTTCTACGAACAACAGCGTTGGAATCCAAGTAGGTCTTCATCACCTACCTTTTATTTGCAATTAGGGACTTGCGTGGTAGCATTGTTTGATTGTTGCTAGACCCGTTCTGGGCTAGTAGGGATCGCCTCTATCCGTAGAGGGGATTTACCTCTCCAACAGGGACCATAGTCTCTACCACTCTTTTCTTATGTTTCTCTACCAATTTGTTATTTTCAGCAATTAGTGAATCGTTTTTCATTATGGGCAGACAACTTCATTGCCTGATGATTTTGTGGCCCAAATGAACCATCATAATATTTGTCTTTTCCACCATTTACATGCTAATACTTACCTTTGGAATATCTTTTAGCATCCTCCAATTTGCTAACCTCAATAGACAAGTGGTATATTTACCTCTAAATAACAACTTCAATGCAAGAAACTATTTGGTGCAAAAATCATGAATCCTCCATTCATCATCTTCGCCGACATCAAACTCATTCGAACGAGATGAGGCAGCAGGAAAAGTATCCTCATATCCAAATCAAAGTATATTTTGAACTTCGTTGAGAATGTTGGTGATTGCATCATCCTCAACCTTACTATGATGAAGAATAACATTTACATACCACGGTACCCATGGATAGGTATATTTTTGGTGTTGGGGTCAACAAAAGATAATATAGCTACATGTCACATAACATGTTTCAAGGTAAGTGATTCTACACCTTTATTGAAATTCTTTTCATGAAAATTATTAATAGGTGGAAGAACTGGACAAGTTTACAATACTTGTGAAATGAAGTTGGTCCAAATTAAAGGCATTATAACTCAAATTTACTATCCCAACATCCTAAAAAGAAACATATGATACATAAAACAATTCTGCAAGTTATTAATATCCATTTTTTTTATCTTTTGCATCCCTAGAGTTTGTTTTCCTTATTTCCCTTAACTTCCTTCTTTTCAATATCAAAGAATTTAGTAGATTCTAGGAGGCAAGTGTGAAAGATAACCTAATTGAGGAGAAACAAGATCTAGAAAACACTTTATTGACATTTACACAAGTATGCTTGAAAGTGGCAGCGATCTTCTCATGACAATCTGGAGAATAGCCTTGGGGTTCTTATACTACAAACATAAGGGAAGGATTTTTTTTGTAGCACTCCATATTAAGGATGATTTAACAATTTGTGCATTGAGCATGCAAGAACAGGTCATGTTATTCTATTTTAGACTCTTCTTGTTTTCTTCTCCAAACTTTGGTGGAATTTTCTCTATTTCTTGTAGGAATATTTTCTTATTTGGCCTTCTTAGGAGACCTTATCATTCTGCAATCATGTGTTGTGTGTCCAATAATGTGAAATTTGTAACATTCAATTTTGCACTTGAACAATGAAGAAAATGAAGCATAACTTATGTTGTAGCCAATAGGTCCTTATAGCTTGCAAATTGATTTCTAGAAAACTGATACGGAATTCTTTTGGAATATTTATTCTTGGTATAGGCCCTACAATTTATTTCCTTGTGCTCAAAATTAGTAGATAAAAAACAATGTCCAAATAATATCGTTTGATACCTGGATATGAAGACTTCCCTTGATGGTTTCCTGAAATTGCTTTGCTTTGGAGGAGGTTCAATCTTTGGTTTATTCTCATAGTTACTTGTATTGGGAACATCAATATGAATTCTTGAAAAGATAGCACTTGTAGAATTATTTTGAATTCCATTTTGATTTGGCCTTTGAGGGACAAGGACTTTTCTTTCAAAATTTTCTTCAAATTTGAACCTTGGGGATTTGAGGTTTGCATCTTTTTTGCAAGGTGATTTGCCTGTATAACCAAGTCCTCTTTTGTCAAATAGTTATCTCTGATGGATGAGAATGTCATCTAATGTTTGAGAACTCTTCATATTTTTGCATAGCTTGTAAACTTTAGTTTTCAATGAGACAATTTGTTCTTCAAGCTTCTCATTATCTTATTTTTTCTTCATCAACTGTATCTTTACTACTTCTTCCACTTTATTTGCTTCTTCCATCTGTGATGTTAGCGAGATGAGTTATTCTTCATGTCTCCTTTCTTGTTGACCAATTTTTTCCTCAAGCTTGCTATAATCCTTAGAGTGTTCCTCTAATTGGAATCTTAGAAGGACGATCTCGTCCTTTGTACCATCAAGGTCATGGTTTTCTTCAACATTTTGCACCTGCTTCTTAAGTTTATTTCCTCTAAAGTAGCGAGAAGCTCTGGTTTAAGGCCTACTTCAGCTTCTACTTCAAATTATTCTTCATCTTCAAAGTCTTTTATGCTTTTGGTGTTTTCAGTTTTATCTATCTTTTATTATTATTGATCATTTTGTTGTTATACATATTCTAGTTCTAGCTTAGTTGTCACTAGGGCAGATTCTTCTGCATAAATATTTTGTAGATTTCTCTAAATATCTTTGGCTGAAGAACATTGACCCATATTGACTTTTACAGAGTCTAATAGACTACTCAAGGTTGTCTTTATTGCCTTTACGTTGTATTATTTTCACTCCTTTGTCAATATGCATTCGGTAACCATTGATTCCCATACCTAATATCCTAGAGACATTAAATAGTATTGCATTCCTTTGCTCCATGAAACATAGTTTATTCCATTGAACAAGGGAGCTTTTCCAACCTGATTTACTTCTACAAAGGAGAAGTTATCTTCAGGATCAGAGAAATTTTGAGGTAAGAAATGGGCCTCAAAACAAAAATGTACAACCAAAATAAACTTTATACGGACCAATAGGATTCAAGATGATGATGTCAACCATGCGGGATGATTCACCATTTTTGGAATTAAAAAATAAAAATGTTAAAAAATAAAAAAATAAAAAATTATATTTTCAACTCATATTTTTAACTTATTTCCCTTCAATTTTACTCAAATTTCAAGTGGGAGAACTCATTGGATGCAAAAATTAATTCCTCATTGAAGGAGTACCCATGTTGCATACTTTTGATGGACCCTACTACACAAAAAAATGATAAATACATGAAATACGTGATTGAAATTACGTTTTTCATGTATTTTCCATTTTTCCAGTAGCAGGGTCCATCGAAAGTAAGCAACATGGGTACTCTTTGGATAAGGCATTAGAGAAAATTTCAACCTAAAAATTCCCATGAAATTTTCACTTAATTTCCATGTCATAGTATGTAAACTAAACAAAATCTTTTCAATTTAAAAATATGTATGCCTTAAATAATTTTAAATTGTTTAATTTGGGTATTCATGAAATATTTTGTTAATATTATTTACCTACCTTACCCATATGAATTATAATATCGAAAAATTTATTAATGCAATGTAAATCTTGATATTAATGGAAATATAAATATAAATATAAACGAATTTATATTAGTGAATATTATTTGGCTTAACGACCATAACCCCAAAAAATAGTTAAATATAAAAATTAAAATATAATTAGTGATAATTAATATAAAATAGTTAAAAAATAACAAAATTAAAATAGTTAAATAATAAATATTTAATTAGTTAAAATAGGTAATCATAAAGAAACAAATACCGAAATTCTAGCCAAAAATATAAAATATAAAATATAGGGTAATAGTTAAATATACATTGGTTAAATAGTTTAAAAAATGTTCCGTCCAAAAAAATAAAATATAATAGTTAAATAGTTAAATAAGTTAAATAAAAATAGCTTAAAAAACATATTCCAAAGAGGACAAATAACTAGATTCAAGGCCACAAAAATATATTCCAAGCAAAATTGGGGTTCTATAGACATTGTCGTTAAAAAACAACAAAAATAGTTATATATATATATTATATATATATAGAGAGAGAGAGAGAGAGAGAGAAAGAGAGAGAGGACTTATTTTGATAAAAGTGTCATATATTGAGGGATTACGATAAAAGTAAAAAAATAGAAAGATTATACTAAATTTTTTTATTAAATCTCATGCTAATAAAGTAATATTAAAAAATTGTCTACATGGCATTTTTTATTAGTTTCTTGATTTTTCCTTAAGAGACCACTTTTAGGATGAAATTTCCTCTAATGAATTAAATTTGGCGTCCAACAAGTGCTCCCGTTCGAAATTTGACTAAAATCATAGGGAGGTAAGTTGAAAATACGAGTTAAAAAAATAATTATTTATTTTTTCCTCTAAAATTTGATGATGTAATCTAATTTTATTTTATTATTTTCACTATTATTTTATAATATCCATTAGGAGGCCCTAAGTACTCTTGGGATCTAGGTAAAATGACCAATAATCAAGCTAAAATGTATGGTTTGTATATGGGATTCGTCTTAGCCTAAAAGAGGGAAGTTAACAACATTATAATTTTGGGAGACTCCTACGTTGTAATAAGAAATTCAAGAACCACCACCCCTGCACAAGACAATCATCTAAATCAGACTCTCCAACTTGCTCAAGATATTCTCCTCACCTTTGATAGTTCAAAAATCTAGCATATTCTCATAAACCTCAACTCAAAGGTTGACTCAATGGAAAATATAGCTTGCCGCTTAAGTGAAGTACAATCAAAAATTAATGGGGTCCCTAGTTTTTTTCCCATTCCCTAACCATCCCCATGATTATCCCCTTTATGTATCCCTCCCCTAGCCTCACCCATCTAATGCATTTATCGTTTTTTTCCATGATCCTAAGGTAACTAATTTTACCTCACCTGTCTTGTTGGCTGGTATGATTCTAAGCTCACTCCTTCGTCCCCCCCACCACCCCCACTTGTCTGCATGATAAATCACTACCACTCTCTCTTGATGTGAGGCCTTCATTCTCTCCTCCACGTGACACTCCCTCATCTAGATCCGCAATTAAGGTGGGAGTATTCTTGTATGGTTCTTTTTTCAAGGATTATCTTAGGAATTTGAAAATGTTCACCATGTGAGCCCTGCCATCCTTCATGCTTCGTTTACTCCTCTCAACTCATACTAGACAGTCCATTCGCTCGAGCCCTTGGCTACGAATAAATGAAGCTCTCTCTCCTCTCAGGGAAATGATGGCGCCACATTGGGACCCTGGAGGCTTTGGTTCATCTCTGCTCCACCACATGAGGTATCTGCATGGAAACTGTTATAAATTTCATTTGGGTTGTCTAAAATTTCCCATTCTACTTATTGTTTACAATTCTGATAGGATTAGGTTCCATCTTCTGAATGAGGAGAACTTAAGAAAGTATCAGAGGTGTGAGTTTGCAGCTTTTAGCTTCGATGGTGGTTCCCTTCTTAGGTGCTCTAGCTCAATCCAACGAGCTCGGTGGGTTTCAATAAAGGATAAGCCCCATCATGAGGTACAATTTTTCCTCTGCTCCACCTTATGTGCTTGCTCTGCACTACAGTGGCACTTCGAGCGGATGGTTACAGGAACCTGGGGCATCTAATGCACACGCTTAGGCAGGGTAGTGAAAAGTGATGTTAAGAATCTGGCAATGGGTCAAAAGCAACCTCTATTAGTCCCCTCGGCTTTGGTGATAGGTGTTCAATGTGCCTAGGAGATCCTAGATATTAAAGCATAGCTCTTCGACCTTGAGGATTTTTTGCACCATCAAAATGCGGTGGCTTGTGAAAACTCTGAAGTAATAGAGGTCAAATGCAAGCAGATTGTTAGGCTTGAGGATGAGGTCATGAATTTGTGCAATATGATCAAGGATATTCAACTCTAGATGGCCAAGTCAAGCACCTTCCCAAAAGAATAGAGCACCCCTTTAGAAGTTTAGAACTACGGCATTGATCTAAATCTCCTCATTGATAGTAATGCTTAATCTCCAAATGTAATGTCTGGTTTTTACTGTATTTTCCTTATTTCTTAATTTTGTGGCGTCTATTTAAGCAGAATAAACAGAGTACTGTCTCTTTTTATAGTGGTCAGGGATAATTGGGCATGGACTAACTGTCTTCAAATGTAAAATATGAAGCCCATGAATGTATATGAATTGTAAATCTCCCATGTATTGTTTTGGGACTGGGTGCAAAATTAATATAAAGATTACACGTTCTTGTTAAAAAAAAAAATCATTAGGAGGCCCATTTTAAACCTAAAAAATTCTCTAATGAGGTTTTGGAGGATTTCCTTCTTGACTTTTCCATTTTTGTTCCTAGGATCTACCTTCCAGGTATTAAGTTATACTTGAAGGAACTAGCTCTGAAACATATTATTGGAAATACTGAGAGGGGGGGTGCATTAGTATTTCTTTCAATTGTTATATTAAGTTAGTTAAAATATTTCACAATAGGAAACACCAGGTATACTAGAAATAAAACAAAAATATCATATATCAATATATTTTAAGTGTTGAGGACTCCAATCCTCAACTTTTTGCTCTAACCATTACAAAAAATTCAATTCTTCGAAGGCTCAAACCTTGTACGACTCCAATCCTCTCAATCTAATCCAATCTCCAACATGATCTATATGACGACTCCAATCCTCTCAATCCAATTCAGGATCCAACTTGATCTATACATGAGGACTCCAATTCTTTCAATCTAATTCAGGCTTCAGGATTTCCAAATTAATTTATGTAAGGTGTCTCAAAATTGCTCCAAGATATATTCAATAGTTTCTCCAAGTATAACTTCAAGTTTGCTCCAAAACTACTTCAGATCTAATTCAAGAAAGGCTTCTAGGGTTGCTTCAAAGATATCTTTATAGGCTACTCCAAAAATATATCAAGAGTTGTTCCAAAAACTTCTTCACAGGTTGCTCCAAAAGGATTTGATTCCCAACATTGCTTTAAGATGTCATCCAAAAATCTCATCAAAATTTTCTCTAAAGATGCTTCAAAAGCTACTCGAGGAGTCTTCAACGTCATCTCCAAAATATTAGAGAAATTTTGAGGTCTAAAAAAAAAAAAAAAAAAAAAAAACTACTTTTCAACTCATGTTTTCAACTTATCTCCCTATGATTTTACTCAAATTCCAAATGGGATCATTGTTTGGATGAAGAATCTAATCCCTTGTCCAAGGAGTGCCTATGTTGCATACTTTTGATGGACCCTACTACACAAAAAATAGAAATACATGAAAAAACATTATTGCAATCACGCTTTTCATATATTTCTCAATTTTCATGTAGTATGGTCCATCAAAAGTATGTAACATGGGACTACTTGGATGTAAAATTAAATTATGCATCCAATGAATGTTCCCGCTTTAAATTTGAGTAAAATTGTAGGGAGATAAGTTGAAAATATGAGTTCAAAAGGTAGTTTTTTATTTTTATTTTTTATTTTTTTATCTTTATACCTTTTTACTCCAAAAATGGTGAATCATCCCCCATGGTTGACATCATCATCTTGAATCTTATTGGTTCTTATAAAGTTGGTTTTGGTTGTACATTTTTGTTTTCAGACCCAATTTTAACCTCAAAATTTCTGTAACCTTCAAATATGATCCAAAACCTTCAAGAATTCTTCAAAGTCTGTTTCAAAATCCTTTCAAAGTCTGGTCTAAAGTTTGCTTTACAAGGCTTCAAGTTTGCTCAAAAAATGAACCGCTTTAAGAGTATTCAACAATACTCCAAAAGGACTACTCTCAAGGATGTTGTTAAACCAAATCAAGTCCACTTCAAGTCTTTTTCCAATATCCTCCAAGGTCTGCTAAGAAATTCTTCAAACACTCTTCAGAATCTAGTTCAAAGTCTTGTTGAAAATAGCAACAAGAAATGATAAAAAATAGAATCCAGAATTTCCAATTTTAATTTGTCCATGAATTAAAATTGAATTTAGTCTCACCAGTTGCTTGGAAATAATTGATTAATTTATTATGGATTAATTAGTTGGAGAAATTCAAGTTAGAAGTCTTTCTGAAGTCATGCAACAGTTATCCATAAATTAAGGAGATTATCCCTTAATTAAGGAGATAAGATTGAGTTATATTTGAGTTTTAATTAGTTAGCTCAGTTTACTGAGTTAAGTGCAGTTAAATTAGTTCCAAATTGTTTGAGGAACTAATAGAGAGATAACAGTCAGTTGATGCATGCATGCACTCAACTAGTGTACTCCAGATAACTGAAGATTCCCTCATCAGAAACTCATGCATGTCTATTCTGAGAAAGACCAAGTAGAGCTAAATGTCAAGGAAAGTGTACTATTAGTTGCATGTGTTTTCCTATAAAGGAAACTCATGCATGCAGTCAAGGTAAGGTTCCTTGAGGATTGCGCAGTTTTATAGTGTGTAAGAGCAGTGTTCCACTTGGTGAGGTGAGAATCATCCACTAGGAACAGCGCAAGGAAATAGGAGCTTGGAGGGCAGAGAGGAAAGCTTGTGAGAAGTCTGGATTGCCTGTGAGCATCTATGAGGATTGTACTGAGAGCTAGCTAGCTGTGAGAGCTAAGACTTTGTATAATTCCTATGTATTTCCACCTTGTATGATAATGCAAATAGTGGGGTTTTTAGCTGAGGCTTTCCCCAAAGTATTTTCATGTGTATTATGCATTGATTCTTCTTCTTCTAGTTATATGTGTTCAGCTCGATTCTTGCTCGATCTTTAAGCTTCTGCAAAGAAAATTGATAGCAAAAGTAGGTTATAGTATTTTGATTTGGTATATTGCATTATCGGGTTAATCTACAGTCAGATTTTCTACATGATCTTAGTACGAGATTTGTAGAGAATTTAATCCGGATTTAAACATGAACACAACAAATTACAGAGAAAACCATAAACACAGAGATGCAGCGGAAATAATACTTCATTTCATTAATGTAAAATATTAAAATATGCTTACAAACAAAAATGGAAATAAACCAGCTAGGACGATGGTAGCTTATCTCTGAGAAGAGATGTGGCGGATACATGCCTCAAAAATATGTTACAATGAGGCTCGAAGGCCTATTTATTGTTGATAAATAATGGAAAACTGTTAACATCCCAAAACCTAACCCTAGAAGATCAAACGCCAAATTGTGGGCCCCGTTTTGGGTAAGTTGGTACATCAACTTCCCGGGGTCGTAACTTTGGCACCCAATCTTCGTTTGACGCATGCAATAGCTCATTAGAAAGATCTATCCGAGCACTACAACTTTGGGAAGAGAAAAATCGATCCATGGACCCATGTTCCTCCCAAATTTCCCAAAATACATTGTTTAGGGCCTCAAAACGGCTCCAGAAGTTCAGGACCCGAAAAAATGCTAAAAATAGTAAATTGTGCTACAATTACGGAAACTGAAAAACTGAAAGAGACAGTTGTGGGGGTCCAAGTGGGATAGGTGGGTGGCCACCAACATCCACCTAGATCATTCCTCCCCCCTTAGGAAGCAATGGTCCCCATTGCATTGAGTTCCTCGATCGCTGAACTTGGTCCCTGGTGAGTTGTTCTGCAATCTCATATGTGTCCTGTAATAGTGGGAAGCATGGTCGAGGGCGGTACACATTGAACACTTGGTGCAGGCGAAGGAATGGAGGAATTTTGTGCTCCAAATCATTATTTCCCACAACCTTTTTAGTGGTGTAAGGACCATACCGATGTGGTCTGAGCTTCTAATGGGATCTTGTAAGGCGTTCTTTCTGCAAATGTAACCAAACTTTGTTGCCCACCTGAAACTTGTGTTGTACCCTCGTGGGTGAGGAGAAGTTGTTCTCGTGTTCTGTCATGACTGTATCCCTTTATTGTTACTACTATGTGGAGGAACCCTTCGCGGGGGTCATGGATGTGGCTACAATCTTCCCCTTACTTTGGGAGTGAACCAGACAGAAAATGAATTTCCTAGTCTGGGAGACGATCTTGCTGCATTTCTTAGCAGAGATCAAAGAGGTGGCGGTAGGTGGGGCTACCTCTGGTATCTTGTATAATGAATTACCCAAAGTAATAATAACAGCGCGAGGCCTTGACTCATACACAACATGTCGCCTCCACAAGTATGGTTGGCCTAATAATACATCACAAACATCCAAAGGTACAACATCACACAATACCTCATCTGTGAAGGTTTTGATGTTGTAGGGAAGGTGACACTACTGGAAAACTCGGAGGTCTCATCCTTGGTGAAGCCACCCGATACTATACAGCTGCAGATGTGGTGTAGTTGGTAGGCCCAACCGCTTCATGACCTCTGCTGAAATGAGGTTATTTTGGTTGCCACTGTCAACAATGAATTGCAGCGACGAACCCTTCACCCACATTTGTGAGTGGAAAAGACGCTCCCCCTTCTCTAGATCTTCGAGCTCATTATTCTGGATCTTGGCGGTGGTAACAGTGACGTTGGGCTTCGCATCAATGATCTGCTTCCCTTTGCCATTCCCCTTGTCGGGTTCGGACTCAAGGTCGGAACATGCATTTGATTCTAAATCCTTCAACTCAGCCACCAGCAACTGCTTGGTCCGACACTCACTTGTGTTGTGAGTGGGGCTCTTATGGAACTCACACCACTTTCCTGTGTCCTTCTTCGACTTCGTGGTGTTGTTCTTTTCTTACGGCTTCAACGGGTTGCCTTGGCTTTGTCCTTTGGTCTTCGGATTTGTAGATCCAAAGTCTTGCTTCTTTTGTTTAAACTTCTTCTTGATTTTGACAGTGTATCGGTACGTCGTGCCGAGCGAGGAGATGTTCAGGAACTCCATCTCTTCCTAGATGTACCTGTGTAGGCAGCCGCAGTATTTGAGTACCAAATTTAGCTCAGAATCCTTGATACCCAACTGTGTGTGAAGGGTATGAAAAATATTTGTGAACTCCAACACATCTTGGTCCCTTCCCTACCGCAGCGTGGTCCACTTTATGTATTTGTCCTCATAGCTTTTGACAGGGTAGTACTGCTCCTTGATAGCATCTCGAAATGAATTCCAAGTGGGTGCGGCTGAAAATAGTGAGCCCGTACTTTCATCCTTCTACGCGTAGTAGGTTTCCCACCAGTCCTTGACATGGGGGGTTGCTTTGAGAAGAGCGAAAATAATCTTTTCCTGACTGGAAAAATCATGAACAGAAAAATGCCCTTCTAGCAGATTTAACCATTTATCTACGGCATCTGTGTCTATCTAACCCTTGAATATAGGCCCTAAACGACATTTTTTGGGAAATCTGGCAGCAACATGGGACCATGGACTAATGTTTCTCTTCCCAAAGTTGTAGTGCTCGAATAGATATTTCTAACGAGCTATTGTATGCGTCAAATGAAGATCGGGTGCCAAAATTACGACCCCGAGAAGTTGATGTACCAACTTACCCAAAACGGGGCCCACAATTTGGCTTTTCATCTTCTAGGGTTAGGTTTTGGGATGTTAAGGGTTTTCCATTGTTTCTCAACAATAAATAGGCCTTCGAGCCTCATTGTAACACAATTTAGAGGCTGTACGCAATTCTCTTAAAGATATAACCGCCTAGCTGGTTTATTCCATTTCTGTTTGTAATAATATTTCAGTATTTTACATTAATGAAATGAAGTATTATTTACATTGCATCTTTTTGTTTATGGTTATCTCTGTAATTTGTTGCATTCATGTTTAAATCTGAATAAGAATCTATAGAAATTTCTACATGGTATCAAAGCCAAGTTTATCGGAGTTGTGAACAGTATACGGAAAAGAGAATTCGAAGTTTGAAGTTTGTGGTTGCAGGTGAAAATCTAATTCATATCATACTTCAATTTAGATGGGACATTATGTGACTAATTTCCCATTGAAGAAGTCCAAGAAGGGATCCTCGAAAGGATCGGAAGGTGAGGCATTATCCTCTCAGTTTGAAATGGACTTTACCCTCATTGCATGCATGGTGTCATCGATGATGGGTTGTGTTTGGTATCTTGACAGTGGAGCCTCATTCCACATGATCGTTAATAAAAGTTTGTTTAGTGCCTTGGAGGAGAAAGACCTCAAGATGCGCATAGAGATGGGTGAGGAAGAAAGGTATAGTGTTTCAGGAGTGGGCACGGTTGCTTTTCAAAGGGAGCATGGAGCTCCTATCACCTTGACAAATGTGAAGAATGTGCCTGGACTGAAGAAGAACTTGGTATCGGTCGCGATGTTGCAGGACAAAGGCTACGATGTTGTCTTCAATAAGGGAAAGGTTTTCCTTAGACACATCACCATGAGATAGGTGAAACAGATTGGTTCACAAGTTAAGAACATGTATGCTCTTGAGGTTCAAGATGCATGCAAAACCTTGAGGAGCAAGGCAAATGTTAGAGACTTGGTGGTTGGGAGGGAGAGTAAATTACCTCTCAACATGTAGTCCTAGAAGAAGTCTCAGACAATTGTGGAGGAGCCACAATTAGAGAAGCAGAAAGGAGACTAAGTGAAGAGATCCACTCATGCAGATACCTCCATTAAGGGGGGATTTCGATCCAAGTGGGCAGAGGGATCACATGCAGTCATACCTCCAGGTGTGAAGTGGGGGCAATGTGAAGTGATAGTCTCAAGAAGGCTGAAATTGGGCAGGGTCCATTAAGAGGTTTTATCCCATGGATCTTACCTTGCTACGTAATCCCAAAGTACATAGCAACAGGATGAATCAATGGGATTGATGCAGCCAGAGATTAAAGTGACTAAGGCTAGAGCAGTCAGATACATTGATGATAGATGCATCATACTGATTCAGTTTTGATGTTTTTTCCTGGAGTTGCTAGAGCAACAACACTAGAGAGAAGTGTTGCATGCATAACATTCCAAAGGTTCACATCAAGATCGAGTTGAATTCCTTTCTTGTTGAGAGGGAATGTTGAAAATAGCAACAAGAAATGATAAAAATAGAATCTAGAAATTCCAATTTTAAATTGTCCTTGAATTAAAATTGTGAATTAAAATCGAATTTAGTCTCACTAGTTGCTTGGAAATAATTAATTAACTCATTATGGATTAATTAGTTGGAGAAATTCAAGTTAGAAGTCTTTCTGAAGTCATGCAAGAGTTATCCCTTAAATTAAGGAGATTGTCCCTTAATTAAGGAGATAAGATTGAGTTATATTTGAGTTGTGATTAGTTAGCTCAGTTTATTGAGTTAAGTCCAGTTAAATTAGTTCCAAATTGTTTGAGGAACTAATAGAGAGATAATAGTTTGTTGATGCATACATACACTCAACTACTATACTCTACATAACTGAATATTCTCTCATCAGAAACCCATGCATGTATATTCTAAGAAAGACCCAGTTGAGCTAAATGTCAAGGATTGTGTACTATCAGTGGCATGTGTTTTCCTATAAAGGAAACTCATGCATGTAGTCAAGGTAAGGTTCCTTGAGGATTGCGCAGTTTTATAGTGTGTAAGAGCAGTGTTCCACTTGGTGAGGTGAGAATCATCCACTAAGAACAGCGCAAGGTAATAGGAGCTTGGAGGGAAAAGAGTAAGGCTTGTGAGAAGCCAGGATTGATTGTGAGCATCTATGAGGATTGTACTGAGAGTTGGCTAGTGGTGAGAGCTAAGGATTTCTATAATTCCTATGTATTTCCACCTTGTATGATAATACAGATAGTGAGGTTTTTAGCTGAGGCTTTCCCCAAAGTATTTTCGTGTGTATTGTGCATTGATTCTTCTTCTTCTGGTTATATGTGTTCAACTCGATTCTTGCTCGATCTTTAAGCTTTCACAAAGAAAATTGATAGTAGAAGTAGGTTATAGTATTTTGATTTGGTATATTGCATTATTGGGTTAATCTACGATCAAATTTTCTACATGATCTTAGTGCGAGATTTGTAGAGAATTTGTAGAAATTTCTACAAGTCTACTTCAAAATGTTTATGAATTGTTCAAAAAGGGTGCCTCAAAAAAAGCTTTAAATTTTCTCCAACCAAGAACAATGTAAACTTTGAAACAGGAACTGTAAACTCAAAACGGGAACTCTATCCAAAAAACCCCAAAAAAACATGAAAAATAGTCCAAAAAACGAAAAACGTGTATTTTGGAATGATGTTTTATTTTTTTAGGATTAATTTTCAACATATTTTAAAAATGGCAATAAAACCAATTTTTTGTGCAAAATAAATGAAAAAAACACACTAATGTTTTTGGTTGAATAACATTTTTCTTTCCCAGGTATAATTTCAACATTTTTTAATAATGGCGTTAAAGATAAAATAATGGGATCCGAAACACATTAAAATTCCAACAGTTTTCATTCATGTTGTTAAACATATAATAACATGACATTAAGTATCGCTATAATTCTAATTATTTTCAACCATAACATTAAAGATTAAAAAAAATGAAAATTTTTCAACCATAGAATTAAAAAAACTCAGTTTTCAACACATTTAAACCATGACATAATGAACAAATTACATGACTAAATTAATTAAAATATCAATACTTGTAGAATGAATGAAACATAAATTATATCTCTAAGTTATTGTTGCATTTTGGATATTCTAAACAAATAAATTCATCATAATTAAAACATATAATAATGGCAAAAGTGTCCTCGGACACGTAATTTTATTAATAAGAAAAACAATTACATTTGGAATTTTGCAAGAGTTTACACCCAAACAACAAAACACTCTTGCAATGAGCTATTTATAAGCTCAAATGTCCTAACTACCTCTAATTATGGATCACTTATTAAATAACAAGTGTCCACTTACAATAAAATCTATTCAAACAACTTGCTAACAAATCTCCTAAATTAGAGCCTAAGATATGACACATTTGTAGTGTTGGCATTATGTTTCAAGTGTTGTCCTTGATGGCAACTCACTCAGAGGTTGGTACAGGTGCTCAGAGGTTGGTACAGGTGATGGCAACTTAATCAGAGGACAGATCTCAGTACAGCAGGACAAGAAAGAGATATACGCAGGTTTATCAAGGAGAATCCGCGTATACACGCAGGTTTGCTTCAGTAAAAGCGCGTATATGTGGAAAACTTGTCTTTGGTCCATGGCGGTTATTCCTTGGAAGTTGTGCCTATGGTTTTGGACCATGGCGTCTCGACGAATGTGTTGATCCCTAGTTTCGGAGTTGATGGTATTGGTTTGTTATGGTTTTGGACCATGGTATTGAGCAAGGCCTAAGGCTATATAAGGAGAAGATCATTAGGCCAAGAGGGAGTGCAAGAGTGAGCAAGTGATGAAGATCTGATAAAGTGTGAGATCCAGATGCTGGTTATGGGTTGGTGATGTCTTGCTTGATCTGAACCAAGGAGGCACTCATGTGAAGGATGATGAATGATGGATTGGGATCTCAAGGCTTGGAATGATTATCTTTATATGGGTTGAGTATGGATAGACTAGATCTATTGACGCATGTTTATGAATGTTATGATTTGGGTATGTTCTGATGTCTGAAGTAGCTGCAAAGTTATGAGGTTGAATTTACAGATCTGTACGCGGGTTTTCCTTGGTAAAAGGGCGTATACACGCAGTCTGGGTTCGTCAAAGTAGCGTATACATTATGAGATTTGGGTTTCAGGTTGCTGTTGATTCTAGTGGTTGTTGCAGAGTTGTGGGCTCTGGTTGTGTTCTGTGACAGGGTTTCAGTATTGGGTGATTCAGAGATTGATTGTATTGCAATGGTGATTGTTCTATGGATCCAGTTTGAAAATTGATGAAACGTGGTCCCTGGATGATTGTAGGTCGGCACCTACGTACTAGTAAACATATTGGCCAGTACAAGAGCCAAGGGGGTTGTAGCTCCCTTCCAGGAGCAGCTGGAAAACGAGTGAAGGTTGGAGCCTTCAGTAGGTCAGCGCCTACGTACTAGTAAATGGAACGGCTAGTACACAAGCTAAGAAGGTTGTAGCCTTCTGCAGGTTGAAGCCTGCGTACTGGTAAAGGACTACACCAGTACATTGTAAAAGAAGTTTCTTATTAATGGAAGATAGAAACAAATTGCAGCAGGTGG
>APFE031593411.1:2416-16236 GCA_000404065.3 Pinus taeda
TATAAGGTGGAAACCCAATGTGGGTGAAAACCACCTGCTGCAATATGTCTCTATCTTCTTTCAATTAGAAACTTATTTTACAATGATTTTGTACTGGTGCAGTCCTTTACCAGTATGCAAGCTGCAACCTGGAGAGAGCTACAACCCTCTCTCATTTTCCAGTCTCTCCTGGAAGGGAGCTACAACCCCCTTTTGCTCTTTTACTTCTTTAAGGACCATGTTTCATAAATTTTCAAACTGGATCCAAGAAGATCAAATCATCAAGTACATGCAAATCACCCAAACTCCTTATACAATCAACCAAGAGTCACCCAATTTCTCAGAATGCTGTAAACAGAAAGATAGTACCAGAAATATAAACCCAGAACTCTGCAGCAATAGATAAAAGATAATCAATAACTGTTTTAATACAGATTCGCAGTTTTTCCTTATCTGGACTGCGTGACTCCGCACCCAGCCTTATGTTATCCTGCGTATCCATGCAAAGCGCCTTCTGCTATACTGCGTATCTTCGTACTTCGCCTTCTGTCTTACTGCGTAGTTCTACTGTGCCAGTGCACCTTCTGCTTCTATCGCGCCGCGTACTTCTATGTATCTCTGCAGCTTCTCCTTGTATCGCGTCGCATACCTCTGACCCTGCTCCGCACAGCCTTTTCTGCTTCATCGTGTGCCTCCGCAGTGTACCCTCTATTGCACTGTGTACTTTTACTGTATCACCGCACTGCGCCTTCGATCGTGCTGCGAGCCCCCGCATTGTTCCTTTCTTTGGACCGCGCACCACCACACTGCACCTTTCACCGAACTGCAAGCCTCCGCATCTTCACTATGAATTACCTGCGGACCTTTGATTTGAACCAAACTAACAGCCCTCCAATGTACCACTGACAGTCAGATGCACAGATATGATCATGCACCTGAGAGATCACCACTTCATAGATTCACCTTCAAATTTATTTTGATTTAGATCAAGCATTTTACATTGACAACCCAATATTTCAGATCTTAAGATATTCAATTGAAAGATGCCTTAGCCAAGTGATCTCCTTCCCTATTTATAGTCAAGCCCTTATTCACACCATGGGACAGAACCATCAATAACCAATACAAGGGATCCAAACCGGGGCTAAAATAGATCCTATACCATGGGCCAAAACCATAGCATCAGAAATGGCAGGCTAAATACCACGGGCCAAACATAAGAAACCCCACGTGAGCGCGCTTCTCTGCCTTGAAGTGAGTGAACTGGGGTTCCACACCTTCTGAATGGGTAACCTGCGGGTATGATCGCACCTCCTGGACGGCGAACCTGCGGGTCCGCACCTTTTGAACCATTCACCTATGAGCCTCTTAATTTCCATCATTTTGAGAGCCTGAACAGACCATTGCCACTTGAGTGAGTTGCCATCAAGTACAACACCTGTATCATAGAGCCATACCAGAATCATAATGCCAACAAAAAAATGTTAATAAATGTATAATATTTCAATTTTTGCAGTTAAAGTAATCATTCATTGTGAATATTAACTCTGAGTTAATTTTTACTATTTATTTAATTTTTCACTAATGGTCCTACAAAATGACCCAGCTAAATTGTACAATGGATGAAAACACATTTTGGGATCTTGGTAATTTACTCCAATTTGTTATTTTAAAACAAATTTTCAAAATCAAAACCCCAAAATTGCAAAATGGTTGAAGTCAAATTTGTTGGATTGTTAATTCACATGGCCCCACTTCTCATCAAACCCTCCCTTCCAAAATTGCCAAAATTCAATTTGCGATGTGATATTATTATTGCGATATATCGCATATCACATATTGCAAAACACAAAATCTTAGGCACCTCATTTAAAAAACTGTGATGTGCAATTTTTTTGAAATTATGCGAGAGACTAAAAAAATTAACATAAAGTTTCATTTGTTCACTCCTTATGCCTCCCAACTCCGTGACCTCACTCCACTCTCATGTCATACTCCACTCACTCTCACCATTACTCCACTCCACCTCATCTTCCTTATTCCTCCCTCCTCCATTACCTCCACTCCTCACCTAAACTTGGAATTAAGCATTTTTAAGTTTGAAGTTACTTTGGATTAATTATAATGGTTTGTTTTTTAAATTAAATTTTATTATATATTATATAATATTTATAATTATAATTTGATTATTTAATTTTAATATAATTTAGTTATTAATAATATTATAATATAATTCTCATTAATTTTTTAAATATATATATATTATATTATTTATTTTTGTATATAATTAATTTATTAGTTTGTAATTGCAATTAATTAGAATTAATTAAATAATAATTGTAATGTAATTTAGGATTAGAATTTAATTAAAAATTATGATTTTAGCTCGTGCAACAAAAATTCCAAAATTCTAGCAATTTTAATACTTTAACTTTAGAAGCTCATAAATAGAGTTTTACTTGGCCAAATGAGGCCCAAGATGGCTCATTGGAAATATAAAATCATGGAGAACATTTCTAAAGTGGTTTCATTACTAGATTCAATCATTTATTGGGTCTAATATCCAAGAATATCAATATCTGAATTTTTAATAAAACTAATTTTCCAAGTTTAATTTTTTGCATTCTCTTTTGCCCGTGACTTCTTCTGAGTGCAGATTCATTCACCTATGTTCTCCTTAGAAAACAAAAGCTTTGAAGACATCAATAGAAAGCTCAAATTTATTTTATTTTAACTATGTAATTAAGTTTTGATTGGATTTGTTTTAGTTCCAGATTTGGCATTTTGATTTTATTTTTACATTTTAATTTAGTTTTGATTTATTTTTGCAGGAACGCAGTTAAAGAGGTGAGGAGAACATGATCTCAATCAATTAGAATGATTCAATAATAGAAGAATGGAATTTGGAGCCAATGAAAATTGATGGAGTAGATTTATTCTTCATCAAACTTTCTTTTTTAGAATTCTTTTGTAAATATTATAAATAATAGATTGTAGAATGTAATAAGGGCTTCTTTTCTCTGCAATTCTAGAATTCTAAAAAGCACTATTGTAATATGGATTTGGAGCTATAGGTGAGAGGAGAGAAAATATCAGATCTGGGGGTTATTGAGGTTTTTTCTTTTGCATTCTGAATTGTGTATGGAGAATAGAGCTAGCACTATTATAGTTCTTGTTTTAACAATAGAAGTTCAAGCATTATAGAGGACTATTGGAAACCAGAGCCAAAGAAATGGATTTAATAAATTGGTATTTATAATACTATTGATTTAAATACTAGTTTCATTTTATGATGGCAAGAATGTATCATTTTATTCATATTTGTGCACTATTGTTGGTATGAGTAATTTGTCTCAATCATATGTTATTATTTATCTCTGCTTTTATGGATTGAATTCTAATTTATGAGTAACCATTTACTCATAAATCTGTCTTTTAATATTGATTTAAAAAATAATGATATGTTGTGAACTATTTCCTCATATCATTGTTAATTATTCGAATTACTGATTTATCAATCAATATCATTTTGTGAACTATTTCCTAAATATTGTTGATTGATTGTTTTAGTTAAGAGGTCTCTGAATAGAATGTGACCTACTATTCATATTGTTAGTTAATTGAACTACTTTATTAACTTTATATTCATTATAAGCTAGACATATTTATATCCCAATCATTTAAATATCCTTCTCTCAGTTGGGTTATATTTGTATATCCTTAATTGAGATAGGATTAGTATTTAGTTCCTTGTGCTTACATTTTAGAATAATTTTGCATATAGATTTAATTTTACATTCTTGAAAGTCCTCTTCATAGAGACAAACTTTAGTTGTGGCTTGGCTGAGCCCCATATCAGCTTAAGGATCACTTTCTTGCCTGATGAACACGAGGGCTGATCTGATGTCTCTTCTCCATTGGTAGATGAAAGTCATATTTTAAACCATTTGGAGATTGAGAGAAGGTAACAGGACCTAGTTAAACTAGTCAAAACCACCATTCCAAACAAAAAAAGAATTTCTTTAAGGACCAGGTTGTGTGGTCATCCCCAATGTTGTTGTAGCGAATTTCTAGGCTTCAACATGTTGGTGCTAGAAAGAGGGTCTGAAACTTGTTTTCTATTTGATTCTTTGTATTCTAACAATTTATTTTTCGCAATGACACCTCTTAAACTTCCAATTTGGAGTTGTACTTTTGGATGTGCATCTTCCAATACTCCACCTGAAGTGGTAAGACTCTTGTCTTAGGTAAATTTTAATGGTAAGAGAAATAATTCTACATTTAATCATGATTTACAATTCATTCAAAAATTTTCAAATTCTACTTTTCAAATAATTGTTGAAGGCATGTTATGAAGGATTTTTACTCTTACATTCTTGGAAAACTCTAGAAGTTGGTGTCAATCGCTTCCAGTTATCTCAATTCATAGCTGGGATCAATTTGTTACAATGTTCCTTTACAAATTTGACCGCTATAACTACAAAAAGGTATGTGACGAAATTGAAGATTTACGAAGGTTTGAAAATGATTCTTTGATTGATTTTACCATTCGATTTCGTTTAAATTGTTTGAGATTTATAATTAAAGAAAAATATTTAGAAGAAAAATTATTAGATTGGTTTGAATATATTTTCTCTCTTCCTCCCATTCATAATCCATGTGAAATTATTTCAATCTTTTCTGAATCTCCTTCCAAATTCATTAACATAATTGATAATTCCAATATGGAGGTGCAAACAAATTATGATGGAGTGGCCTCTATAATGTATGATCAATATCTTCATTTAGTGCACACTTCCTACTATATTAATAATGATCAAGATGCACCTTCACTTGTTAGTGAATCTCAATCACAAAGCTTGGGGAATTTTACTATTCAAATGCAAGAATATATTAGTTAAAATCTTGGAGAATATATCACTTTGGAATCTGAAAACTATTGTGCGTTAAATTCAGAAAATCAAAATATAAATCAGAAAGTACAAGTAGCAATGAAAGTTTCCAATAACACACAACTTGCTGTACAAATTTCTGAATTCGTTTACAATGAGAAAATGCCAAATTCAGAACATCAAAGCAACATTCTTCAAAAAAGCACACGTACACAAATGAATGATCTCAAATCTAAAATTTACAATGAACAAAATGCACAAGAGTTCTCAAATAGAGAAACTTTTAAATCCATTGTTTCTGATTCTCATTTTTCCCTTTATCCTGATATTTTTGTTGATAGCAATTTATCCCCTCTTAACATTGATTATATTTTAGAAAACAAAGAGGTTGATCTTAAGGAATTGCCAATTAGTTTTTATCAAGATAGAAAATTAATTATTGATCATTCTTTTGGCATTAATGAACATGTGCTTTATATTATTTCTTTTTTTGATACATTGGATGAGATCGAAGGGAATTATAATGAATGCCATGAATTTATTTATGAGAGTTACTTTGAAATTGAGGATATTGATTTGTCTTCTTCACAATGTTAAGAAATTATTCAGAGAAATTAAATTAAAATTGAGATTTACCAAGATAAAAAATAAAAATAACCAGCAACAACCATAAACACATAAACACACATGTTTATCCGGGAAAACCCCAAATCCGGGGAAAAACCTAACCTAATGATATCTCATTAGCATTGGCCAAAATCCTGGCCAATTCGACCAAGTGAGCCTTCACCGCTCACCTCCAGGCCTGCATTACAATGAAGTATTCCCAGCATTTTATAAGCTCCATTACATGCAATACCACGGACCATAATACCATGGGTACACTATACCATGTGCCCAAAACCACTACTATTTAACTAGGTCAACCTTGAATCAAACCCCGAGTCAATTTTACCTAACAATTCCCCCCTTAAACTTGAATTGGGGTTCCTTGACTAACTCCAACCAAACTTGCTAAGTGAGACAATCCTGCTCACTCTAGCCCTTACCCCCTTCAGATTTTTTACTTGGGGTATTGTTAACCCAACATCCCCCCTATCACCTAAGTCTAAACAGACTTTACTTGTGATTATCCAGGGGTACACATGCCTTACTAGGTCTTACAGTAGTATGCCCATTTACATGCAATAATCTTGACTTCATTATTTATTTATTTTTTTTATTGGAAACTAAAAAAAATGTATCGTGAGCTAAGAAAAATCCAAATTCATCCTGCATGCATCCATCCATTTAGCCAGTTTGGTGCACAGACCAGCAATTCCATGTTCGATGGCACAACAACTAGAGTTTTTTGGAGCCATGCAAACTCCCTCACCATTGGCATCTTCCACCTCAGTGGTTGGCACCCCTTCGACTCCCGGTTCTAGTACACCCTCGACACGCACATTAGGTTATGCAACATCTACTTCATTTGTTGGAACATATGCACTTGTACAAAAATCTACATGACGTGGATTTGGATCTCAAGTTCTGCTCAATCAAGTCTTCTGGTCACATGCAAGCAACTTCTGGGACTTAACTTTTTTTTTGTTTGGTGCAAGCAGGCACCTTGCTTTCGGTGCAACTAGAATATTTGCATCTAGATCTTACTTTCAAACTTGCATTCCTACCACAAGTTTTCCTTCGGGTCAATAAGTGCTACTCTCGAATTTGTGCCTTTGTAGTAGATACCCATGACATTAACACTGGCATACTTCCATTCACTGTTTGGCATGTTGATCTACCGCCACGTGTTGTTCTCACGCAGATGACTTTCCTAGACAAAGCATGGCGCAGCCTCGTACATCCTTTTCAGACATCGCTCTCAGTGATCAAAGGGTCCATGAAACCTTGTTTTCTGGGTGTCCTCCACCCCTCCCTTTCGATCACTCACTCTGAGAGTTGTGCTCATATGTGCATGACATCACATTCTTTTTGTTTCCTTGACAATGTTACAATGGGACATTATGGGTTCTTATCGCTGTAATGTTAGCTTCTATTCCTTTGTTCATCGATCTTCAAAACTAGTTATTCATCACTCATATTGACACTTCTCAGCACTTCTCCCTTGCTCCAGCTCTGTCAGAGAATTGGCTACATACTAAACCCGAACAATATGTCTTTTGTCGCATGTTTTCGGCCGTAGAGGCCTCGCCAATGGAGATTAACAAAGTTAGCTAAACAAGCAAGAAAATCCTTCACTGAAGGCGTACATTCGAAGCCCAAACCCTCAACCATGGCTCTGATACCAATTGTTAAGAAATTATTTAGAGAACATAAATTAATATTAAGATTTACCAAGATGAAAAATAAAAATAACCAGAAACAACCATAAACACATAAAATCACATGTTTATCCGAGAAAACCCCAAATCTGGGGAAAAACCCAACCTAATGATATCTCATTAGCATTGTCCAAAATCCTGGCCAATCCGACCAAGTGAGCCTTCACCGCTCACCTCCAGGCCTGCATTACAATGAAGTATTCCCAGCATTTTATAGGCTCCATTATATGCAATACCACAGACCATAATACCATGGGTACACTATACCATGTGCCCAAAACCACTACTAGTTAACCAGGTCAACCTTGACTCAAACCCCGAGTCAATTTTACCTAACACACAATTGAATCCTCATGATCAAAGTCGAATCAAATATGAAAATGAACACTCTAATTCAGAAATTGTTTCAAATAGTTCTCATTTTCAAACAATTAATCATATTCATGATTTCAACATTCGAGAAACCATTCCAATTCATGATTTATATGAAAATCAAGCTCTCATTCCTATTCACAGTGATGATTCTCTTTCTAATTCACAAGTTGGTATTAGCAATCATTCGAACTCTATTATTATAGACCAAGTGTTTTGAAAAGGAAATTGTTTTAAATCATTCCCAATTGTGTTGAAACAATAATTTTAACACTAGTGTAAATTATGATTTGATTTTATTATTTTTCCTTCACTTATTTTATTTAAATTCAGATTTGTTTTCTGTTTTTAGTTTTCGATTTTTAGATAATTTTTGTTGGCATATTGAGCAACTCAGTATTGAACACTCAATTGATGTGTTGCCTAAATGGGAAAATGAAGTTTCACATTCTAATTGTGAACATCAAGAGCTATTAATATTCAATTCCAACTCATGTTCATTTCTTATCAATTACTTCTTTCTTCCCGAAATTAGTCCCAACAAGAGAGTGTATTTTCACAATATAACCAACAATCTAATTTAATTAATGATCTTCTATTATATCTAACAGATTTCCATCCATATTTCATAGACCCATTCGAAAAATATTTGGAAATTTTTCCTTCACAAAAGATTGTTATTAGTTTAACACTTGCACATAACATTAACAAATTTATGTAGGTCATTGTATTGAAAAGATCATTTCTACGATTTGGCCTATTATTTTCTTTTTCGAATCCCTTCCAATCATTAATAGAAATTCATAAAGGTTTCTATGATCCAATTGAAATTCAGTTGGAAAAGGCATTTCAAGAGAAGGTAATTGTAAATAATATATTAGCAATAACTGTATGTTCCTTGTTCAGTTTTAGTTTTCTTAGTATAATTATATTTGTATTTTTGTTACTAATGATTAATCTATACATACATGTAGGAATTGAAATGCTTACATGGTTACATTAGAAGTATGACTATACCTAACCATGTTTCCTTCCTTAAGTTAGAAATAGGAATAGATTAACTTAGATTATATTTCTTTTCCTTTTTTTCTCTACATTTATTTCATTATTTCAGATTTTCAATATGCAAGTAATGAATCTGACTTCTTCTGGGCATCCTCTTTCATTTTCGTAAAGTGTATTAAAACATTTAAAACTCTTAGATCATGCATATTTGTGAAAGAACGGATTGTCTTGTTTTGCAAAAATTCACCACATTGATTGTACACATGAAGAAATTCCAAAAATTTGCTAAAGCTTGACAATTTTTTGATTCATAAGTATTTCTAAAAAAGAGTTTGTTTTAGGATATAAATTTGAGGTGAATGCAATTTGAAAATTCATTATTTAGCACTTTTATATTAAAAAAATAGGTGATGTTGAACTTATGCGAAAGAACAAAGGAGAAAGAAGAGAAAGGCTTCCTCTGAAGAGAGGTGAAGCAAGCAACTCGACCAGGGTACTATCCAGGTTCACTGGCAGTGGAGCAATATTTGTGTTCTTGTATGACTCTACCGGGTACTCTCTAAGCCTGCTGGCAACAGAGCAACACCAGAGATGTAAAACTTATACTCTGAAAATCTTAAGCTCGTAAGCCAACATTGTGATTTGGTTGAGTCTTGTGTTGTGTTGAACTAAGTCAGTAGAAGGTGAACCATTTCTGTCCACAAGGTAAGTGGGGAAGCCAAAGTGATTTGCACAATGAATCAATACTTCTCGAAAGGCTAAGGCCTTGTGCTGAAAATGAACCAAAATGGAGAAGCTAGTATTAAACCAGTGTGTTGCCAAGTGTTGTAGTGGTTGCAACACCCTCCATAATTTTGGCTTGCATCCAAATTTCAAAACCTTCCTTGGTTTTTCCTTTGATGTTTGCAAATAGTCGAGCTCACCCCATGAGCTCTTGTGAAGTCTTTTTCACCTTTTTCTTATTTGACCAATGGTCATCTTTCGGCATGTTGATTTCTTTTTCATGCGTGTGATCTTGTCCTGGTGAGTTCGAAGGTTTTTTGTGTGTGTTTGGGTTGTCTTTGCTATGTAAACACCCATCATACCCACACACAAATTTGTAAGACCATTTGTGAAAGCATCATCACAGTCGTTCATAGGTCTATCACAAGTATCACACTTTTCACTCTTAGCTCTAAGACAGTCTCACTGATGGAATTTTTTGTCTTGATTTACTAGTGGTCAGTGTTATCCAATCATTGAAGTATGCTAAGTGTGTCATCACCATGTCAATTCTGCACAAGTTCACTTTCTTTCAACACTTAGCCATTTTCCTGAAAATCTATCCAACTAAGCAACCCTCTTCCACCAAATTCCGATTGAGCTACACTACACATTCTCAACCCTCAGTGACCCTAATCTACTACCTAGAATTGCACAGTTCTTAATTTTTTCCTCCAAGTCAGTTGTTGGAAATAGCAACAAGAAATGCTAAAAATAGAATTGCTATAAATAGCATTTCAGGTACCAATGTTGGACATAGAAATAAGGAATGAAAAAATGGAAATGCTAAAAATATAATTACTCTAAATAGTATTTTAGGATATATTCCAATTTTGGTTTGTCCTTGAATCAAAATTGAGAATTAAAATTCGAATCTAGTCTCACTAGCTGTTTGAAAAATAATTAATTAATTCATCTTGAGTTAATTAGTTGGAGAAAATCAAACATGAAGTCTTTGTGAAGACATGCAACAGTTATCACTTTGATTGAGGAATTTATCCCTTAATTAAGGAGATAAGGATGAGTTGTATTTGAGTTGTAATTAGTTAGCTCAGTTAACTGATTTAAGTCTAGTTAAATTAGTTCCAAATAGATGGAGGAACTAATTGGGAGTTCAGTCAGTTAATGTGTGCATGCATGCATGCAACTAGTGTTCTCCAGATAACTAAATATTCTCTCATAAATAACGAATGCATGCCAGTTCAGAGAAAGACCCAGTTGAGATTAAAGACAGGGACATTGTACTATCAATTAGAGGAATTTTCATATAAAGGAAACTCATTCATGCAGAAGGAATTATCCCCTTCAGGAATGCGCAGTTACTTCTGAGTTTAGTGAGTAGTGTGAGAGGTGAATTCACATAGGTGGCAACATTGGACACTAGGAGAAACTGTGCAAGGAAATAGGAGGCTTGGAGGGTAGAGGAGAAGGTTTTTGAGAAGCCTTTGAATGTCTATGAGTAGTAGAGGGATTGTACTGAGAGCTGGATAGCTTGTGAGCTAAAGCTTTGTGTGATCTGGACATATTTCCACTTGTATGATAATACAGAGATTGGGGTTTTTATTTGAGGCTTTCCCTAGAGTATTCTTCTATGTTTCATGTGTATGATTTCTTCTTCTCTATTATATGTGTTCTGATTGATCTAGATCAAATTGATTAAGCTTCAGCAAAGTTTGATTGTAGAAGTAGATCTAGTATTTTTCTTTAGTGTATTGCATTATCAAGTGATCTACAGTGGGAATTTCAACATGGTATCATAGCAAAGGTGATGAAAGTGAATAACAGCATACGAGGAAGGGATAAGTTTGAAGTTTCAAGTTCCTAATTATAGAATTTGAATTCTTATCACATCTCAAATTTCACCATTGGCGTTCAACGGTTTAAGACTCGAGTATGCCCTTGATGGCAGCTTGAATTATATAGCCTAGAAGGATCGCATGGAAGTAGTCTTAGAGGAAAACGGTCTAAAGGACTTCATTGATGAAGAAATTTCCAAGCCGATAGCAGCTAATGCTATAGAATTGGCGAAATGGAAGAAATGTGTGGCTAGAGCGACGAGAATCCTTCTGGAGGGAGTTCGAGAGCACATAGTCTCGAGTCTCCATGGGAAGGAGATACCATTTTCAATTTGGAAAACATGGAAATATCTATATCAGAACATCAAAAATCAGAGGAAGTTGACACTAAAAGAGAAGATTTGGAAAATCAAGTCTGAAAAGGGCGACACGATCTCTGCATATTTGAACAAGATCACCACTTGTAGGGATGAACTTAGAAGTGTAGGGATCATGATGGTCGATGATGACATGGTGATTCTTGCTCTCTTCTGTCTTCCTAAAAGCTGGCATAGCTACCAAGACTCGGTAAATGGAAGAGAGAAACTACTAGATTGGGAATGAATTTGGTCGGATCTGATGCAGGAGGAGATAAGGAGAAGCACCAGAGATGGTTCTTCATCTAATGACAATGAAGAAAATTGTTCCTTAGCGAGTAAGGCAAAGAAAGGGAAGGAGAAGGATTCTCAACCCAAATTGAGTTCTTTCTATGGTGGGAAGAAGTTTGACAAATTGAAATTGTGATGCTTTCATTGTCATGAGGTAGGCCATTTTGCAAAAAATTGTCCATTAAAAAAATCCAAGATGGGATCCAAGGAAGAATATGAAGGTGAGGCATTGGCCTCATAGTTCGAATTGGATTTCACCCTCACTGCATGCATGGTTTCATCCATGGTGGGATGTGGTTGGTTTCTTGACAGTGGAGCTTCATTCCACATGACTGGCGATAAGAGTTTGTTCAGTACCTTGGAGGAGAAAGATCTCCAGATACTCATAGAGATGGGTAATGATGAAAATTATAGTGTCTTAGGAGTAGGCACAGTTGTTTTTCAGAGGGAGCATGGAGCTCGCATTACCTTGATAGATGTGAAGTATGTGCCAAGATTTAGAAAAAAATTGGTATAGATCACAATGCTGGAAGACAAAGGCTATGATGTAGTCTTCAGTTAAAGGGAAAGGTTTTCCTTAGACACGTCACCATGAGACAAGTGAAGTAGATCGATTCACGAGTTAAGGAACTGTATGCTCTTGAGGTTCAAGATGCATGCAAAGCCTTGAGGAGAAAGGAAACTGTTGAAGACTTGGTGGTTGAGAGGGAAAGTACATTACATCTCAGCATGTAGCACCATAAGAAGACTCAAACAATTGTGGAGGAGCCACAATCGGTGAAGTAGCTTCAGGAGGTTGTGGGGCAGCCACAACTGGAGAATCTGTGAGGAGATCGAGTGGAGGCATCCACTCATGCAAATACCTCCAGTGGGGGGGAATTTCGAGCCAAGTGGGCAGAAGGATCACATGCAGCCATACCTCTAGGTGTGAGGTGGGGCATTGTGGAGTGATAGTCCAAAGAAGGCTGAAATAGGGGTAGGATCCTTGAGGTACCTAGCCTCTTTGATTAGACCTTGCCACGGGAGCCCGACAAGTAGCAGGACTAGCTAAGTGGGTAGAGAAGGATGCAGATGGAGCGGTAGAGAGAGCTACAATGTAGGAGTCCCAAGACAATGCAGAGCTAGCAAGCTACGACAATGCAAGAGGCACAAGAGTGTTGCACCAGTGCAGGATGGCATAGGGAGCTATACAACAGTGCGAGATGCAAGGAGTTGTTGCAACAGGACAGAGGTCAAAGAGGGATCACTTGTCAGTGACAGAGGGAGCTTCAACATCAGAGGGCATTTCTAGCTCAACAGGGATGTCAGTTGGGAGATTAGTTACTTACTTCTTAGTAACTAAGTTGCAGTACAGCAGTGGGCAACACAATGCAACATGATGAGAGGAGGTGCAGTGCGGATGCATGCTAGGAGATAGGACCAGCAGCAACACAGATGCAACAAGAGGAATCAGTGTGATTGATGCAGTAAGAGATCAAAGTGATAGAGGCTAGAGCAATCAGATACTGAAGAGCACAGAGGTGTAGAGTTTTTATTCGACATAGACAATAACAGTCAGAGACTTTGATGACAGTGGCATCATTCTGATTCAGGTTGGAAATTTTTTGTGGTTTTAGAGTTTCTAAAGCAACAACACTTGAGAGAAGTGTTGCATGTAGAACATTCCAAAGGTTTAGGATCGGGTTTGAGTTGAATGCCTTTCTTGTTGAGAGGGAGTGTTGGAAATAGCAACAAGAAATGCTAAAAATAGCATTGCTATAAATAGTAGTCTAGGATATATTCCAATTTTGATTTGTTCTTGAATCAAAATTGAGAATTAAAATTTGAATTTAGTCTCACTAGCTATTTGAAAAATAAATAATTAATTAATCTTGAGTTAATTTGTTGGAGAAAATCAAACATGAAGTCTTTGTGAAGACACGCAATAGTTATCCCTTTGATTGAGGAAGTTATCCCTTAAATAAGGAGATAAGGATGAGTTGTATTTGAGTTGTAATTAGTTAGCTTAGTTAACTAAGTTAAGTCCAGTTAAATTAGTTCCAA
>APFE031593411.1:16256-45288 GCA_000404065.3 Pinus taeda
ATTAGTTCCAAACAGTTGGAGGAACTAATTGTGAGTTCAGTCAGTTAATGCATGCATGCATGCAACTAGTGTTCTCTAGATAATTGAATATTCTCTCATAAATAACCAATGCATGTCAATTTAGAGAAAGACCTAGTTGAGATTAAAGATAGGAACATAGTACTATCAGTTGGAGGAATTTTCCTATAAAGGAAACTCATCCATGCAAAAGAAATTATATTCTTCAGGATTATGCAGTTACTTCTAAGTTTAGTGAGCAATGTGAGAGGTGAATTCACACAAGTGGCAACATTAGACCCTAGGAGAAACTGCGCAAGGAAATAGGAGGCTTGGAGGGTAGAGGGGAAGGTTTGTGAGAAGCCTTTGACTGTCTATGAACAACATAGGGATTGTATCGAGAGATGGATAGCTTGTGAGCTAAAGCTTTGTGTAATCTGGGCATATTTCCACTTGTATGATAATACAGAGACCAGGGTTTTTAGCTGAGGCTTTCCCCATAGTATTCTTCTATGTTTCATGTGTATGAGTTCTTCTTCTCTATTATATGTGTTCGGATTGATCTAGCTCAAATTGATTAAGCTTCCGTAAAGTTTGATTGTAGAAGTAGATATAGTATTTTGCTTTAGTATATTGCATTATTAGGTGATCTACAGTGGGAATTTCTACATGGTATCAGAGCAAAGGCGATCAAAGCAAAGAAAAATATACAAAGAAGGGAGAAGTTCAAAGTTTTAGTTTCCTGATTATAGAATTTGAATTCTTATGACATCTACAATTTCACCAATGGTGTTCAATGGTTTAAGACTCGAGTATACCCTTGATGGTAGCTCGAATTATATAGCCTAGAAGGATCGCATGGAAGTAGTATTAAAGGACAACGGTCTAAAGGACTTCATTGATCAAGAAGACCCCAAGCCGCCAATAGCTAATGCTACAAAATTGGTGGAATGGAAGAAATGTGTGGCTAGAGTGAGGAGAATCCTTCTGGATGGAGTTCAAGACCACATATTCTCGAGTCTCCATGGGAAGGAGACACCATTTTCAATGTGGAAAACATTGAAAGATCTATATCAGAACAACAACAATTAGAGGAAGTTGGTGCTGAAAGACAAGCTTCGGAAAATCAAGTGTGAAAAAGGCGAAATGATCTCTACATATCTAAACAAGCTCACCACTTGCAGGGATGAGCTTGGAAGTGTAGGGATCACGACGGTCGATGATGAAATGGTGAGTCTTGCTCTCCTTGGTCTTCCTAAGAGCTCAATAGCTACCAAGACTCAGTAAACGGAAGAGAGAAACTGCCAGATTAGGAATGACTTTGGTCGGATCTGATGCAAGAGGAGATAAGGAGAAGCACCAGAGATGGTTCTTCATCCAAGGAGGATGAAGAAAATTGTGCCTTAGCGAGTAAGGAAAAGAAAGGGAAGAATAAGGATTCTCATCCCAAATCCAGTTCTTCCTATGGTGGGAAGAAATTTGACAAATCGAAAGTTTGATGCTTTCATTGTCATGAGGTGGGCCATTTTGCAACTAATTGTCCAATGAAGAAATCCAAGATGGGATCCAAGGAAGGATCTGAAGGTGAGGCATTGGCCTCATAGTTCGAGTTGGATTTCACCCTCATTGCATGCATGGTTTCATCCATGGTGGGATGTGGTTGGTTTCTTGACAGTGTAGCTTCATTCCACATGACCGATGATAATATTTTGTTCAATACCTTGGAGGAGAAAGATCTCTAGATACTCATAGAGATGGGTAATGATGAAATGTACAGTGTCTCAGGAGTAGGCATAGTTGTTTTTTAGAGGGAGAAGGAAGCTTGCATTACCTTGAAAGATGTGAAGTATGTGCCAAGACTTAGGAAAAACTTGGTATTGATCACAATGCTGGAAGACAAAGGCTATGATGTAGTCTTTAGTAAGGGAAAGGTTTTCCTTAGACATGTCACCACAAGACAGGTGAAGCAGATTGGTTCACGAGTCAAGAACTTGTATGCTCTTGAGGTTCAAGATGCATGCAAAGCCATGAGGAGCAAAGAAACTGTTGGTGACTTGGTGGTTGAGAGGGAGAGTACATTACCTCTCAACATGCAGTGCTAGAAGAAGTCTCAGACAATTGTGTAAGAGCCACAATTGGCGAAGCAACTTCAGGAGGTTGTGGAACAGCCATAACTATATAAGCTAAGAGGAGATCGAGTGGAGGCATCCACTCATGTAGAGATCTCCAGTAGGGGGGGAATTTCAAGCCAAGTGGGCAAAGGGATCACATGTAGACATACCTCCAGGTGTGAGGTGGGGCGATGTTGAGTGATAGTCCCAAGAAGGATGAAATAGGGGTAGGATCCTTGATGTATCTAGCCTCTTTGATTAGACCTTGCTACGGGAGCCCCGATGATGAGTAGCAGGATTGGCTGAGTGGGTAGAGACAAATGTGGATGGATCGGCAAAGAGAGCTATAATACAGGACTCCCAAGATAACGTAGAGCTAGCATACTGCAACAATGCAAGAGGCACAGGCGTGTTGCACCAGTGCAGGATGACACATAGATGTGTACAACGGTGCAAGATGCAAGGAGTTGTTGCAGCAATGTAGAGGTCAGAGTGGGAGCACTTGTCAGTGGCAGAGGGTGCTTCAACATCAGAGGGTGTTTATAGCCCAACAGGGAGGTCAGTTGGGAGATCAGTTACTTACTTCTCAATGACTGAGTTGCAGTGCAATAGTGGGCAGCACGATGTAACATATTGAGAGGAGGTGTAGTGTGAATCCATGCTGGGAGATAGGACCAGTAGCAACACAGATGTAGTAAGCGGAATCAGTGTGATTAATGCAGTCAGAGATCAAAGTGAGAGAGGCTAGAGTAATTGGATATTGAAGAGCACAGAGGTGCAGAGTTTTCAATCCATAGAGGCAATAGCAATTAGAGACTTTGATGACAGAGGCATCATTTTGATTTAGGTTGGATATTTTTTGTGTTTCTAGAGTTTCTGAAACAACAACACTCGAGAGAATTGTTGCATGCAGAACATTCCAAAGGTTTAGGATTGGGTTCGAGTTGAATGCCTTTCTTGATGAGAGGGAGTGTTGGAAATAACAAAAAGAAATGCTAAAAATAGAAATGCTAGAAATTGCATTGCTATAAATAGCATTTTAGGTACCAGTGTTGGACATAGCAACAAGGAATGAAAAAATGGAAATGCTAAAAATAGCATTGTTATAAATAGTAGTTCAAGATATCTTCCAATTTTTATTTGTCCTTGAATCAAAATTGAGAATTAAAATTCGAATTTAGTCTCACTAGCTATTTGAAAAATAATTAATTAATTCGTCTTGAGTTAATTTGTTGGAGAAAATCAAACATGAAGTCTTTGTGAATACATGCAACAGTTATCCCTTTGATTGAGGAAGTTATCCCTTAATTAAGGAGATAAGGATGAGTTGTATTTGAGTTTTAATTAGTTAGATTAATTAACTGAGTTAAGTCCAGTTAAATTAGTTCCAAACAGTTGGAGGAACTAATTGTGAGTTCAGTCAGTTAATGCATGCATGCATGCAACTAGTGTTCTCCAGATAACTGAATATTCTCTCATAAATAACCAATCCATGTTAGTTCAGAGAAAGACCCAGTTGAGATTAAAGACAAGAACATTGTACCATAAGTTGGAGGAATTTTCCTATAAAGGAAACTCATCCATGCAGGAGAAATTATATCCTTCAGGATTGCACAGTTACTTTTGAGTTTAGTGAGTAGTGTGAGAGGTGAATTCACACAGGTGGCAACATTAGACCCTAGGAGAAATTGCACAAGGAAATAAGAGGCTTGGAGGGTAGAGGAGAAGGTTTTTGAGAAGCCTTTGACTATCTATGAGTAGCAGAGGGATTGTACTGAGAGCTGAATAGGTTGTGAGCTAAAATTTTGTGTACTCCGGACATATTTCCACTTGTATGATAATATAGAGATCGGGTTTTTAGTTGAGGCTTTCCCCAGAGTATTCTACTATGTTTCATGTGTATGATTTATTCTTCTCTGTTATATGTGTTCTGATTGATCTATCTCAAATTGATTAAGCTTCTGCAAAGTTTGATTGTAGAAGTAGATCTAGTATTTGGCTTTAGTATATTGCATTATCAGGTGATCTAGAGTGGGAATTTTTACATGGTATCAGAGCAAAGGTGATCAAAGCGAAGAAAAGTATACAAATAAGGGAGAAGTTTGAAGTTTGAAGTTCCTGATTATAGAATTCGAATTCTTATCACATCTCAAATTTCACCATTGGCATTCAACAGTTTAAGACTCGAGTATTTCCTCGATGGCATATCAAATTATATAGCCTGGAAGGATCGTATGGAAGTAGTATTAGAGGACAACGGTCTAAAGGACTTCATTGATCAAGAAGTCCCTAAGCTGACAATAGCTAATGATATAGAATTGGAGGAATGGAAGAAATGTGTGGCTAGAGCGAGGAGAATCCTTCTGGAGGGAGTTCAAGACCACATAGTCTCAAGTCTCCATTGGAAGGAGACACCATTTTCAATTAGGAAAGAATTGAAAGATCTATATCAGAATAGTAGCAATCAGAGGATGCTGGCACTGAAATAGAAGCCTTGGAAAATCAATTTTGAAAAGGGTGACACAATCTCTACATATCTGAACATGCTCACCACCTGTAGGGATGAGCTTGGAAGTGTAGGGATCATGACGGTTGATGATGACATTGTGAGTCTTGCTCTCCTTGGTCTTCCTAAGAGTTGGCATAGCTACGAAGACTCGGTAAATGGAAGACAGAAAATGCCAAATTGAGAATGACTTTCATCAGATCTGATGTAGGAGGAGATAAGGAGAAGCACTAGAGATGGTTCTTCATCCAAGGAGGATGAAGAAAATTGTGCCTTAGCGTGTAAGGCAAAGAAAGGGAAGGAGAAATATTCTCATCCCAAATCAAGTTCTTCCTATGGTGGGAAGAAGTTTGAAAAATCAAAAGTGCAATGCTTTCATTGTCATGAGGTGGGCCATTTTGCAACAAATTATCCATTGAATAAATCCAAGATGGTATCCAAGGAAGGATCCGAAGGTGAGGCATTGGCCTCACAGTTCAAGTTGGATTTTGCCCCCATCACATGCATGGTTTCATCAATGGTGGGATGTGGTGGGTTTCTTGATAGTGGAACTTCATTCCACATGACCGAAGATAAGATTTTGTTCAGTACCTTGGAGGAGAAAGATCTCCAGACACTCATAGAGATGGGTAATGATGAAAAGTATAGTGTCTCACGAGTAGGTACAATTGTTTTTCAGAGGGAGCATGGAGCTCGCATTACCTTGACAGATGTGAAGTATGTGCTAGGACTAAGGAAAAACTTGGTATTGATCACAATGCTAGAAGACAAAGGCTATGATGTAGTCTTCAGTAAGGGAAAGCTTTTCCTTAGACACGCCACCACGAGACAGGTGAAGAAGATCAGTTCACAAGTCAAGAACCTATATTCTCTTGAGATTCAAGATGCATGTAAAGCCATGAGGAGCAAGGAAACTATTGGAGACTTGGCGGTTAAGGGGGAGAGTGCATTACTTCTCAACATGCAGCACCAGAAGAAGTCTCAAACAATTATGGAGGAGCCACAATTGGTGAAGCAGCTTCAGGAGGTTGTGGAGCAGCCACAACTAGAGAAACCGAGAGGAGATTGAGCAGAGGCATCCACTCATGTAGAGACCTCTAATAGGGGGAAATTTCGAGCCAAGTGGGCAGAGGGATCACATGCATCCATACGTCTAGGTGTGAGGTGGGGCGATGTGGAGTGATAGTCCCAAGAAAGTTGAAATAGGGGTAGGATCCTTGAGGTACCCAACCTCTTTGATTAGACCTTGCTATGGGAGCCCCGATGAGGAGTAGCAAGACTAGCTGAGGGGGTAGAGATGGATATAGATGGAGCAGCAGAGAGAGCTACAATGCAGGAGTCCTAAGACAACACAGAGCTAGTAGGCTGCAGCAATGCAAGAGGCACAGGAGTGTTGCGCCAATGCAGGATGACACAGAGAGGTGCGTAATGGTGTGAGATGTAGGGAGTTGTTGCAGTAGTGTAAAAGTCAAAGAGGGAACACTTGTTAGTGATAAAGGGAGCTTCAGCATCAGAGGGTGTTTCTAGCCCAATAGGGAGGTCAGTTGGGAGATTAGTTACTTACTTCTTAGTAACTGAGTTGCAGTGCAGCAATGCGTAGCACGATGCAACATGATGAGAGGAGGTGCAGTGCAAATGCATGCTAGGATATAGGATTAGCAACATCACAGATGCAACAAGAGGAATTAGTTTGATTGATGTAGTTAGAGATCAAAGTGACAGAGGCTAGAGCAATCAAATACTAAAGAGAACAGAGGTACAAATTTTTCAGTCAACAGAGGAAATAGTAGTTAGAGACTTTGATGAAAGAGGCATCATTCTGATTCAGGTTGGATATTTTTTGTGTTTTTAGAGTTGTTGAAGCAACAACACTTGAGAGAAGTGTTGCATGCAGAAAATTCCAAAGGTTCATGATCGGGTTCAAGTTGAATGCCTTTCTTGTTGAGAGGGAGTTTTGGAAATATCAACAAGAAATGCTATAAATATCATTTCTATAAATAGAATTTCAGGTATCAGTGTTGGAAATAGCAACAAGGAATGAAAAAATGGAAATGCTAAAAATAACATTGCTATAAATAGTATTTTGGGATATATTTCAATTTTGATTTGTCCTTGAATCAAAATTGAGAATTAAAATTCGAATTTAGTCTCACTAGCTATTTGAAAAATAATTAATTAATTCATCTTGAGTTAATTAGTTGGAGAAAGAAAAACATGAAGTCTTTGTGAAGACATGCAACAATTATCCCTTTGATTGAGGAAGTTATCCCTTAATTAAGGAGATAAGGATGAGTTGTATTTGAGTTGTAATTAGTTAGCATAGTTAACTGAGTTAAGTCTAGTTAAATTAGTTCCAAATAGTTGGAGGAACTAATTGGGAGTTCAATCAGTTAATGCATGCATGAATGCAACTAGTGTTCTCCAGATAACTAAATATTCTCTCATAAATAACCAATGCATGTGAGTTCAGAGAAAAAACCAGTTGAGGTTAAAGATAGGGACATTGTACTATCGGTTGGAGGAATTTCCCTATAAAGGAAACTCATCCATGTAGAAGGAATTATCTCTTTTAGGATTGCGTAGTTACTTATGAGTTTAGTGAGAAGTGTGAGAGGTGAATTCACGCAGGTGGAAACATTGGACCCTCGGAGAAACTGCGCAAGGAAATAGGAGGCTTGAAGGGCAGAGGAGAAGGTTTGTGAGAAGTCTTTGATTGTTTATGAGTAGCAGAGGGTTTGTACTAAGATCTAGATATCTTGTGAGCTAAAGCTTTGTGTAATTCAGACATATTTCCACTCGTATGATAATATAGAAATCAGGGTTTTTAGCTGAGGCTTTCCCCAGAGTATTCTTCTGTGTTTCATGTGTATGTTTCCTTCTTCTCTGTTATATGTGTTCTGATTGATCTAGCTCAAATTTATTAAGCTTCCGCAAAGTTTGATTGTAGAGGTAGATCTAGTATTTTGCTTTGGTATATTGCATTATCAGGTGATCTATAATGGGAATTTCCACATCAGCTGCACTGTGCAATGCCAAAGGTGAGTAGCCTATTTGCCTCCCAGAAATGCGTAGAAACTACATCCATGTCCTAAATGAACTGCGCATATCTCAAGCACAGTCATCATGCCTCCTAATTTCCTACCGGAAGCCTGCACTTCTCTATGATATTGGTCTTCATTACTCCCAAAAATTGTGCAAATATGCCTAGCTGGTCCTCTGCTTCCTTGCTCTGTATTATTATCAGGAATTGTAGAACATCCTAGATTTCCCATGTTACCTCACTATGCACTGCCTCCAGAAATTGCATAGACATGTCTATCAGTTCCCCTAATACCTATCCTGTATTGTTCCCATAAATTTCATATTCATGCATAGTAGTCCCTCTACAGTCCCGCTCTTTCTTCCCTAAGAAAATGCACAAAGGTCTCTCCCTTCTAGGTCCCACCTTGGAACTGACAATGCTGATTTTCACTACGTAATCATGCCTCCCAGTGATCACTACGTAGTCTTTCTCGACATTGTATTTTGTCCTATCGGAATTCCTCATTTTAGCCTGAGCTGCACTCTGCATTGTCTCAGTGAGTTGTCCTCCCTCCTTGTCACCCCGAACACGAGAACAATTCACAATGCTAGACTAAGAGGTTTTGGATTTGATGGCATCCCGTCATGAGTGAATTGTGGGAACAAGTACACTGGTAGATCACGGTGAGTTGACGAATGTGATGAATAAGGAGAGCACATGTTGAAATACTTGCTTGTAGCTAGACAAACTTACCAAGCATATCAAACAATAAGAACAAAAAACACATCCATTGAACCATCAAGCAAGGCCAAGACCATCGAAGACCCCACAACACTATGATATGTGGAGGAGAAGACAAAGCACTCTAAGAGTACATCCATCACTCAACAGTGCAACAACTTGACATGGACATCACAGTCAGTTAGTACATGTCTATTGTGTCAATTTATTGAGTAAATTAACACAAGTATTAGATATCAATCCATGTTTGTAGAGCTTAGAAGCATGTCTAAAATGTATGGATTTCAACTATAATCAGCTTTAGAAGATAAGTTATCGAAACTGAAGGAAATGCAATTATAAACTAATTAGAAGAAAATATTACAAATATAAAATTCAACTAAGTAATATCTAATTCAATATGTAATAAGCATGAGAAGTGGCTCCTAACTTAGGAGAACTAAGATTGTCCTTCTTCTAGAATACTACTTCATGAAAAGAAATCAGAAACCACTAATGGACAAGAGCTTAAGATGCATAAATGAATAATGGAAGAGGATCATAACTAAGGAGGTCCTTGCTATTCTTCATTACAAATTCATTCAACATTAATGCCATTGATAGAAAATTGGAAATTCAAAAATTCATTTGAAAGAAAGAAATATGAATTTTAGTTTATATTCATTGATCAGATAGAAGGAGATTTCAACTTGAAAAATAGGTTGTGCCTTCATATACATATGAGAATTAAACTAAGATTCATCAAAAAACATAATAAATCATCATACAACTAATTAAATACACAAATTTGAAGCAAAACTAGTTTATAAAAATCAATCTAAATTAACCATGAAGTGTACTTAGCTTGGTGTGGGGGCCCTCCACCCTTGCCTTGCACACTTGAAGAGATTATCAGCTACTGCAAACTCAGTCAATCATCCATAGCATTGAACAAGAAAAAGAAGATAGAACAGGTTCCTCCAATTAATTCAAAATATTTAGAAGTCTCAATATGAAATTATACAAATTCTACATACAAAAGCCTTCAATGTTTTGGCTTAAATAGAAAAATATGAAATAAACTGATATAAAATGTCTCTAACAACTATGTCTACCCATATACTATCTATTAAAGTCAATCTCATCCATCCAATCACTCAAAATCTGGAAAATCCCATGAAATCCTAAAATTGGTCTATTTCCTAAGGATTTCCTAAATGACTTCTCCTGTTTGACCAGCTTCGATCGAGATTGTTTAAGCTTGGTTTGACCGAACCAATAGGATTTTGTTCAATATTGGTTCTCGAGCTTTCTAAAAATGTACTCATCTCATTCCCAGGTGTCCTATAAGTATGACATCAATGAATCCATTACGGGAATTTCTGATCGTGTCCAAAAATGCACTTAAAATCCAATTTTTATAAAAACATCTAAAAATTCCAAAACTTAATTTATATACCTGAATATGCATAAATATGTCAAAATGGGCTGTATATGATGGTAAATGGATGGATAACATCGAAATTAAGTGTATTTAGTAAAGCAAAATTTAGAAAAAAAAATGAGGGCCAACATCTCCCCCTTTGTTGATGCACAAGCATGTCCTCATGCTTGCTTCCTTCTCTTGGACCTTCTGAGCTCTAATGTAAATGTTCTACCTAATCAAAATGGTTCCTGTTGTGCTTCTTGCATTAGACAGTCAATCCCCTTGTACTTCTCTTCCTTGTAGATTGTAGCCTTGACCTTTTGTTTCTCATACTTGTTCTTCCATAATTTTTTGTCTTTGAGCCACCTAAAAGCTTGCGTGAAAAGAAGATCATTCTTTGTTTTTAGTTTTCCAACTTCCTCATTTAGATTGTCATTTTCCTTGATCAATTTTGCATTGTTTTTCTTGTATGTTTTATTCTCCTTCTTCAAATGCCTCTCTAGAATTCTGTTTATCTCCAATTGATCTGTCAGTTCTTTTATTTTGCTAAGTTGCAACTCTGTTTCTAATTCTTGTGTGTCTTTGGCAAATGAAGTGGTCTCAACATTATCAAAGTATGAATCTTTCTCCAATTCTTCTTTTTCCAACATTTCAATGATTTCATCATCTTGTATATCTGTAGAAGTTGTCTCAATAATCTGTACCTTAGGGTCTTTGCTACTTGTCTCTACTAGACTTTTTCTCTTACACCTCCTAGGAGTGGATATGGAGGATGATTCTCTCTCATCCATGATTGTATTTTGTTGCTTTTTGGACCTTTTCCTCAAAATTTGCTAACAACTTATGACAATCTAAATTTGATCTCTTACCTTCCTTTACAGGCTTCCTTTAGTCTAGTGGAGCACTCAATCAACCTTAACAATGAGAAAATCATGGTCTCCTATCTTCTTGAACCGATGCCTTCTTCCCCTCACATCTACCTATATATTCTGCGTTGCTCCTCAGTTCAGGGTTCTTGCTTTACACAACCCTTTCTCCTTGTTTTTTTTCATTTTTCCTCTTATTCCACCATCCACGAGAGTGTTGTATGTGTGTGCATGAATGCACAACATTTGACACCTCAACCTGAGAAGAATTCGGCTATGATGGTGGGAAAAATAGTTTGATTATAGAACAATAGTTTACAGTGAGTAAATATCATAGTTCGCAACATTTGTATGTTTGTCTGAAGATTTTGACTATTTGTACCTTCCAACTCATAGTCTGACTACGTACCTATGGCTGCCATGTGTCTTGTTGACAACATTTCCTTTCCATGCTTTCCTCCACATTGTTTAGGCTTGTCTCTTCATCTTAAATCTTATTTGTTGTTCTACTCATGTATTTGTATTCCCATACCTCCATTCCTTTACATGCCCATCGAAATGCATTATGGCTTCATTACTTACCTTCATGCCCATTCGAAATGCATCATGATACTACTGCATACCTTTTTCCCTTTGCATTTCATTGCTTATTTCAAACTTGCATTTCATTGCATCATTTTGATTTGGTATTTCATTGCATAATTTTAACTTTACATTTCATTGCATCATTTTGTAATTATGCACGTGGTTATGTCCCCATCAAAATTCATTATTTCGACTTGGGTATGACTTGTATCATTTTGCATTGTGTGCTTTTCATTGTTTTTAATTTAATTTTAAAATGACCCTAGAATGGTCATGTTTAAAATTAATTTTTTATGATACTAACCTTTGTTATGGTTTTGTAGGTCAATCAAGGGCTTCAATAGTGAGCCTTCTATTTTTGATCTATTTTCTTTAAGAAAATGACTAGGATTAATGTGATAGGTTTTTTTATGATATGGAATGATGGTATAGGGAATGAATAGGTTATGATAGTAGTGGTGATAATAATGAAGGTAGGAATAAAATTCATATAAAGTACTAAATTAGTCTAAACAAGTTCTAAAAAAATTAAAATAAAATTGAAATTTTAAGAGCAATTTTTTTTTACTTATTGTACTTGTACTCCCATAAAATATCTGATGTTAATGATCTCTTTTGGTCAAATTATAGTTGAAAATGCTTTTGATGTATTTTCCAGGATGTATTGAAATGTAGAGACTTATTTCTGCTTCATGTTTTCACATTTGACATTGATTCAGGATCTTTGAATGTTGATGTTGTTTAGGTCCCTTCTACAGTTTGTAATTGATGATCCAGGTCCCTTCTAACATGCATTTTTGTATGTTGCATCTGTCGTATAATACATGTTTCTCTGCATAATGACATCTCAGGTCCCTTCTGACATGTAATTCAAGTTCCTTTTGCAATTCAGCTGCTCAAAATGAGTTGCTTTTGCATAGTTTTATTACAACTTCCCCCTCGCTTATGTTAAGACTTGTCCTCAAGTCTTGTATTTCTTGGAGGATTATTTCTGCAAAATTAAGCAGAAGTAAGAGTAAAACAAGATAAAGAATTCATACAGGCCAAACTAGTTGGTTTTCCTATATGAATTCAAGTTTTCTTTGTGCCAGTTTTCTGGATTTTCACAAACAAACTCGTTATTTTTTATATTTTTTATTCTTCTGGAATTATGGAAGGCATATTGCTATGTTGTTCCATTATTTCCAGATCAGTGTCTATTGAAATTATTTTTATAAAATACTCTTTATTTATAGGATTATTGTAGACTTTAAGCCTATGTCCATTAACTACAAATGAAATAGATGTTTCATCAATTGTTTCTATTTTGACAGTGCCATTATCAAAGATCTCTTCTATATCATATGGCCCCAACCAATGAGTTGTAAACTTTGCCTTGAAATCCTTAAACTTGGAGTCAAACAATAATGTCCAGTCTCCTTTATTGAATGCTTTATTCTTGATAAATTGATCATGCCACTTTATTCTTTGTTGTTGTACAAGTGATGTGTGCTCTACTACTTGCTATCTTATTTCATCTAGTTGATTTAATTCCATGACTTATTGTTGTTGTGCTTCAAATAATTCCATTCCCCACTTTGCTTCTAGTTTGAATGTGTGTATTTGAAATTATATGGATAACAATACTTCTTTTCCATACACCAACTGATATGGATTGAACCCAATTGTGTTCTTCCATGTTATCCTATATGCCCATAGTGCATCTTTGTTCGTTTGTATAGTTTTTGTCATGATATTCTTCAGGACTTTGTTGACTCCACTTGTTCATTTTCGTGAGGATGGTATGAAGTTGATTTTCTATGTTTGATCTTATACTTCTCTGTAAGATCACAAAAAAGTTTGGAGGTGAACTGTGTGCCTTGGTCAGTTACAATCTATCTCGGTACTCCAAATTTGACAAAGATTTCCTCAAAGAGGAATGTGACTACTGTGTCTTCTATTACTCTTGCTATTGCCTTTGCCTCAACCCACTTAGTAACATAATCGGTACATACTAAGATGTACTTATTTCCATTTTAAGATGGGTTTATTGGTCCCACAAAGTTTAGATCCCATTGTTCAAATGGTTGTATGAGTACTTGTGCCTTTAGTGGAATTTCATCTAATATTATTGGCTTTCCTATTCTTTGGCAGTTGTCACACCTTTTGACATAAGCTTTGGAATCCTTGAATATTGTTGGCCAGTAGTAGCCATGTTTCAACACCTTGTAGGATGTCAGCTCGTCTGTAAAATGACCACCACATGTCTCGTCATGACATGCTTTTAAAATATCGAAGATTTCATCTTCTCTAACACATTTTCTTATTATGAGATTAGAACTAGTATAAAAGATATCACCATTTCTCCAGCTATATCTAGCACTTTCTCTAATTATTTTTCTTTTCTATTTATTTTTGAAGTGTGATGGCGATTTTCCAGAATATAAATAGTTTACTATATCTGCAAACCATGGTGTTTTGACAATTATTGCAAATAGATGTTCATCTGGAAAATTATCTGAAACAGGATTCGAATCACTAGGTGTATGAAGCCTTGAAATAAAGTCAACTACTTGATTATATTTACATGGTATTGCTTGAATTGTAATGTTAAATTCCTGCATTAACAATAACCATCTGGTAATTCTTCCATTTCTAATTACTTTATTCATTAAGTATCTAATGGTTGAATGGTATGTGTGAATAAATACTTGATAGCATGCTATGTAATGACTGAATTTATTAACTACATGTACTATAGCTAACTTATCTTTTTCTGTAACCCTGTAGTTCAATTTTGTCGGTGTTAAGTTTTTACTTATAAAATATATGGTATAATTAAACTACTTTTCTTTATGTCCAAGTGATGCACCTATAGCTATATCAGATGCATCAGTGGAGATATGAAATGACAAAGACCAATTTGGTCCTCGAAGAATGGGGGCAACTGAAAATTTTTCTTTTAATAAATGAAATGCATTTTGACAATTATTTTTCCATTGGAATTCAACATCTTTTGTGAGTAACTTGAATAGAGGTAGAGCTATTTTACTAAAATTTTCAATAAATCTCCTATAGTAGCCTGCATAACCCAAGAAACTTCTTACTTCTTTTTGTGTTGTAGGTGGCATTAAATTCATAATGACTTGTATTTTTGTTGGGTCCACCTTAATTCATGATGAGGAAATATGGTGTCCTAACACTATCCCTTCTGTTGACGTCATGTAGCATTTTTCATTGCTTAGGGATAAATTTGTCTCTATGCATATTTTCAAAAATTTCTCAAGTTTTTTCAAACAAACATCAAAGGTGTTTCTATATGCAGTGAAATCATCCATATAGACTTCTACACATTCATGGATTAAATCAACAAATATTGCAAATATTTCTCTTTGGAAAGTAGTAGGTGCATTACATAACCCAAAAGGCAAAATATTAAATGCATATGTTCCCCATGGGAAAGTAAATGTCGTCTTTTCCTAGTCTTCCAATGTTATCATAATCTGATTATACCCACTAAATCCATCTAGAAAAGAAAATAAATTCTTCCCAGCTAATGAATCTAGTACCTGGTCAATAAATGGTAGCAGGAAATGATATTTTAATGTGGCTTTGTTCAATTCCCTGTAATCTACATATATTTTCCACTTCCTAGTTTTCTTTGGCACTACCACTAAGGGAGAAACCCATTGACTGTCAGAAATAGGATAGATGAATCGAAATTCCAAAAATTTCTATAATTCTTCTTTCACTATTTCCTTCATCATGGGATTCATCCTCCTTTGAGGCTGCCTTACTGGGTTGATATGATCATCAGTGTAGATGCGGTGGATACATTTTTTTGGATGAATCCCATGCATGTCTATCTTATCACAGGCAAAAGATTTTCAGTATTTCTGTAACAATGCTATTACCTCTTGTTCCTGTGATGATTGTAAGTTATTACCAATATTCAAATTCTTTATAGGATAAATTTTAATGATTTTACTTTTTGAATTTGTAATTGAGTTAACAGGAAAAATATTTGTGATTGAATCTTGCAATGATTGAATTGTGTAGTTTTTCAAAAAAGAGTGATTCAAAAGATTACTTGCAGCTTCATATTGAGTTACTCTAAGCTTCTTTGAAATATCTGGTTCTGAGATGAAAAGTTCTAATAGATCCTCATTCTCTTCTTCTTCTCTAAGGTCAAAGACTTGGTTAATACTAAGAACAGATTTAGTTTGTTGTTATTCTTGTCCTTCAAGCCATGATATTAAAGAAGGTGCTTGTGCTGGAGAATAAAGTGTGATGTGTTTCGTTTCATCACCATGTGCAATAATCATACTTCCCGATCTGCATCCAATAAAGACATCTGTAGTGGCTAACCACGATCTGCCAAAAATTAGAGGATGTCCTCCTAAATTTGTTTTTGGCTGCAAAATGAAGATGTCTACACGATACGCCCATGACTCCAGAGAGACAATGATATCTTCTAATATTCCTTCTGGTACAAACTTAGATATGTCTACTAGCTCTAAATAGTAGTAGTGGATCTAATGTTGTTTAAGTTTAAATGTTTCAAAGCCTCTATAGTCATAACATTTATAGCTGCTCCCAAATCTATTAAAGTGTTTGGAACTGAAAAATTATTAATTGAAATAGTGACCATAGGGATACCAGGGTCAATATATTTTTCAACTATTGTTTTTGTAGACATGAGGCTAGCTATTTTTCCAATGACCTAGATTGTAGTAGGATCCATTTTCTTTTTACCAGTTTTATTGATGCATAACTCCTTTATTGTTTTCACATAAATTGGTATATCTTTTATTGCCTGTAACAAAGGAATTTTGACATAAGAATTTTTCAATTCATCCAAAATATCAAATTTAGGAAGAGACATTTGAATTTTACGCTCTACTAACTTCTCTGGATAGGGTGGTATTTGAGTTATTATAGTTTTTCCTTTTCGACTTTGATTTTTTGAATGAGATGTTTTAGGTTGTTCTCCTTTTTCAGTTTTTTCTTCTATGATCGGAGGATAATTTTTATTTAATACTTTCCCAGACCTTAAATGGACATCATTTATGGGAAGAATAGAGTATGTTGGAAAACATGTTGCTTCTTCCACATTGTATGTAGGTTTATCCATTTTGTTACTCGGATTTGCTACTTGCTGAGCTAGTAGTTAAGTTGGTCTAGGTGGGGGTTGGTTTGAAGGTAGCTAAAGTAGTTGAGGTTAAGATAGTAATGGTGCAAGATTTTGTTGTGGAAATGGCATGGGTTGTGAATATTGTTGGAACTATTGGTATGGAAATGGTTGTTGATATTGTTGCTAGTATTGTTGATGGTATTGTTGAGGTGGCTGGTTTCCATAAATATATCCTCTCTAACCTTGTGCATGTTGGTTTTGATATTGTTGTGGAGGCCAAGCTCGCCACGACATTGGGGTACTCCATGAACTTTGAGAAAGATACTGATAGTTTTATTGAGGGAATTGTTGAGGAATCCTTGGCTGCCAAGGTCTACTTGGTGCCATATAGTAAATCCCATCTGCCCCTTGTACTTCTTCCATTGAATTCATTTGCAATTCTTTCAACTTTAGACAATTTTCTATTGAATGGTTTTCCATGCAAAGCCACATACCTGAATACTATCCAAAGGACATTCTCTTAATAGATGTTTCTTCCTATACTTGGGACAAAAGATTGCTAAGATTTGATCTTGTTATTCTTTATTTTTGTTAGCTTTCAAAACATCTACTTGTGTCCCTAAAGTGCTTAGAAGATCAATTTTAAAGTTTTCCAGCAAGCTCCCTATTTATTCTCTTGTTACTCCTCCTGCTGCTAACTTTGAAGCCTTTGAACTAATATCTCTCCTTCCAGTTTTTGATCTTCGTCTAGAATATTTTTGACATAGTTCTACAATTTCATCAAATGGAAATTTTGAAATATCACCCTTTCCCATTACATAATAATTTCACGATATTCATCTCTTATACCTTTAAAAAATATTGTACAGATGGTATCGGGGGCTCAGAGAGTGTTATTTAGATTTTTGAAGCTTGTCGAGAAATCTTTCGAAATACTCTTCTAAACTTTCATCTTCTTGTTGTATCATTCTAAAAACATTCTCTTTCGAGTCCCTAGGCCTGCAATAGGCTTGATAATTTTTAAGAAATATTTTCTTCATGTCATCCCAAGAAGTAATTGTATGTTCTCCTAAACCCATAAACAATTTTAATGTTGTTGCTTTCAAGGTAGCATGAAAGAGGCAAAGCTTGTGTGTGTCATTTGTGTATCCATAAGTTCTACACAAGATATCAAATTCAAACATAAATGAGTTAGGATCTTCTGTTGACATTCTATAAAGGTTACACAACACAAAAAGTGGAATGTTTTTCATTTTCACTTCTTCTCCTAATATTTCTCTTGTATCTAATATTGGAAAGCCAAAAGTAGCTTCTTGATCATCAATGTTTTCTTGTTCGTTATTGTGTAGTCTTTTGTTATCATACCTTGTTTTTCTTTATTCTTCTCTTTTTCTTTTAGCTTCACTTCTTGTCTCTTCCTCACTTTTCCTTCTACATTATTTCTATTGTTTTTCATATTGAAGTCTTCTTTATGGAGTGAGGATAGTGGATCCTTGCCCTTCATCTGTCATAGTTTCAAATATTTCTATAGCAATTTGAGATTCAACTTGTTGTTTGTTTAAAAAAATAGGTTGATCTATTGGTTCCAGAATGGGCTAATCTATTTGTTTAACACTTTTCCTTGTTTCCTTTTGTTTTTCTATAGTTGGTGTTGCTTTTGGGTTTTTTTTTTTTTTTTAATTACTATTATTATTATTTCCAAGGCTAACAATGTTTGTCGTTCAATTAAAATCAATATTTGTCCTAATATTTGTTTTTCTTCTAATTCATCTAGAGTTGGTTTACCATCAACTGGTGTAGTTAGTCCTAATGGTCCTACCTCTATGGATGGGGGCTTTTTCTTAATAAATCTACCTTTTGATCTCTATCTCTAGGCATAAAGAAACATAACTAAAAGAAATCTATTTTTTTTGTTGTTTTTGTTCTTTTTTTTATATATTTTAAATTTTGTTTTTATCCTCTAATTGACTATGTTGATGAATATTTCCCCAGCAACGACACCAAAATATTGGGTCAATTTATCGAGTAAATTAGCGCAAGTATTAAATATAAATCTAGGTTTGTAGAACTTAGAAGCATGTCCAAAATGTATGGATATCAACTATAATCAGCTTTAGAAGATACATTATGGAAACTGAAGGAAATGCAATTATAAACTAATTATAAGTGCATATTACAAATATAAAATTCAACTAAGTAATTTATAATTCAATATGTAATAAGCAAGAGAAGTGGCTCCTAACTTAGGAGAACCAGATTGCCTTTCTTCTAGAATACTATTTCATCAACAGAAATAAAAAAACCACTAATGGAAAATAGCTTAAGATGCATAAAATAATAAAGGAAGAGGCTCCTAACTAAGGAGGTCCTTGTTTCTCTTCATTTCAAATTCATTCATCATTAATGCCATTGTTAGAAAACTAAAAATTCAAAAAATTGCTTGGAAGCAAAAAAGATGAATTTTAGTTTCTATTCATTGATCAGATAGAAGAAGGGTTCAACTTGAACACTAGGTTGTCCCTTCATATACAGATGAGAAGTAAACCAAGATTCATAAGAAAACATAATAAATCATCATAAATCTAATTAAAGTAAGGAAGCAAGCATGTGGACATGCTTGTGCATCAGCAAGGGGGAGATGTTGGCCCTCATTTTTTATCTAATTCTGCTTAACTAAATACACTTAATTTCCATGTTATCTATCCATTTACCATCATATACACCCCAATTTGACATATTTATGTATATTCAAGTATATAAATTAAGTTTTGCAATTTTTAGATGTTTTTATAAAAGTTGGATTTTAAGGCATTTTTGGACAGGATAAAAAATTCTCGTAATGGCTTCATTGATGTCATACTTGTAGGACACCTGGGCATGGATTGAGCACATTTCTAGAAATCTTGGAAACTAAGACTGAACAAAATTCTATTAGTTCAGTCAAACCGAGCTTAAATAGGCCCAGTAAAAGTTGGTCAAACAAGACCAATCATTCAGGGAATCCCTAGAAAATAGGCTACCATATTGTTCTAAGTGTCTTTCTGTCAAGAATATTCCATTTTGTGTCTGTCATACTCGTCGGCTTCTTTGTCTTTCCTCTCAATGGTAGGTACAGATCTCTCTAATATAGATAATCTTCCATCTGCATCTTATACAGCTGGTAGTTTTGGCCGTTGAATTTTTTGACCCTAAACCTACCATCTTCGGCTATTGCTCCCACTTGAACCAGGAACCCTTCTCTCCTATGAGTTTATCAGCCAAATAGACCTTTGTCTTTGATACTAGTTGTTGGAGTCATGATTTCCATTACACCAGAACTCGCAGGTGTTAGTAAACAGACACATCGCTAGATTTAACAAAACACACGGGAGCGTTGTATCAACACCGCCATTAACGGGGAGTGCAACAATCTCCCCCCTCAACGTGAGCCAAGTGTGTTTCAAACTCAAGACCTTTGGCTCTGATACCCATTGTTAGAAAATTATATATTTCTGCAATATTTTATGTGTTCCATTGCTCTATAATATATAATTTTCTAACAATTTCATGGGATTTTCTAGATTTTGAGTGATTGGATGGATGAGCTCCACTATCATAATTCTCATTTTGAAAATAAAAATTATGAATACATACAGATATTTCTTGATCCATTCATGCATTATGGTAATATGGCTTACCTCGTCTCTGATGTTGTTCAAAAAACAAGGATATCAACCTTATTCAACCTCTGTTTTGCTGCAAAAAATGATTCTTTTTTCTTCAAAACATTGTTCTCGGTATATGAAAATCATAAAAAATCATTTTGATCATGTTTTTCTTGCTCCTCAATTCACAAATCAATCTTTGTTTTTGCACAACTCATTAATAATCCCTACTCTGTTTCAACAATTCTCACCATGCATGTGAATGAAACAAATTTTCCATACAAACAATTCATGAATTATGTCCACTGTATATAAAAAATAGGAAAAGAATTTTGTTTTCAAAATCAAAATCAAAAACTCTGTTTTGGTGTAGAATACTGTGTTAAATGTTTTAAGAAAAATTGTTCCACAGTCCTTATGCCCTTTGAATTCTTCCTCTATATTGACAAATTCATTGTACATCAAAATAAAGTGATTTTAGACTCACTGTTTGTAAAATCAATTAACAAATGGCTCACTGTTTCTTTCAAAATTTATTCATTATGCAACACTTTGTTTTCTCAAACAAAATTTGACAACTTCATGGCTGAATGTGTGTTATAAATCTGATCTAAACTCGCCGCCCCAGAAAGTTCCTGCAAAAAATTAAAAAAATTCTCCACGTTTGCCCAAGAAAGTGCTCTGATACCACTTGTTATGCTCTTAACCTACAAGACGATACTAGAATACCAAATATGTGAAGAAATATATCCATAACATAGAACAGTGAGAAATAACAACAAGTATTTTATTATTTAGAAAGCAATGTTCACTTGCCTCTTTGAGGGGGCAACCTCCAATAGAGCAGAGCTCGATTAAAAAATAAGACACGATGCTCCTTGAGGGGAGTCTCTATCCTTTATATAGGATTCATACATGCAATACCATGGGGAAATACCATCGTTCTTATTAATACCATATATCTAATACCATGGCCCATTTGCAACCAACTGTGGTCCCTTCATTAAATGAGGGTTAACCACTTACAATTATTAATATGGGCTTGATTGACTCTTTACTTAACTATAACTATGACTCAATCCTATTACATAAATGAGGGGGTTAGGGTGGGACCCTAACATGAATGTAGTGTACCTAGGGGGAATAATATGGGGTAAAAAGGGAGGTACCTAAGGGAATAATGTAATAATGGGATGGGCCATAGTAATAAATAAGGTGGTTAACCCGTATCATGTAAGGGACCACAAGTAGTTAGTAATAACGTAATGAGCCCATGGTATTAGATAGATGGTATTGAGGGAACCATGGTATTGACCCATGGTATTGTTTGCATGAGGCCTATATAGAGGCTAGAGACTCCCCATTGAGAGATGTCAAGGAATATTGTATGAACAAGCATATGTCTTGTGGAGTGCTCTCCTTCCTTAGGGAGTGAATGTATGGTGTTGCCCTACCTTCAGAGCGCTTTCCAGGGCCGGTGGGATCTCCATTTTTTAGCAATTTGTTTTTTGGCTAGAGATGTGTTCCGGCATCTTTAAACCATGGGATCTATCGTTGAGCACATAAACTTGCAGATTTGGGGAGACATGCACACAGGAAATACAAGAGGTGGTCATGCATGTTGGACTCCCTTGTAAACCCTGTGGGTACCCCTCCAAGTAGTAGCACATTAGACAACCGCGCACGGACTATTTTCCAAGTATCCTCTGGTTATATCGGAAGCCCCCTAGCTCCCTTGAAACCTCGCCATAGATATACCGTCAACCGTCTTGATGCTACAGTACACCAAGAACAGCACTCGAAGAGATTACTTGCCTCTATGATAGGGTAGTCAGGTTGTACGGCTAAGGGTACGGTTGATCATCCTTGGTTAGTGCCCTGAAAAATTGGGCCGAGTACTATTGTCAAACCCTTATGTATATTGCGATCTGTAGCACCTGATTCTCCTGGAGACCATAGTTCCCTTCTCTATCTCTGGAGCACGCATAATCTCTGCCATATTAGATCTCGCAAGTGGGGTTTTACAGCAGCAACAACAATTAGTTCTGCAGTTCAGATTTATCAGAACAACCATTCAGATCTATTAGATCCATTAGATCTATAGCAGCAATTAGTTCCAACATTTAGATCTATCCGATCAGCCATTTAGATCTCTCAGATCCATCAGATCCGCCATCCAGATCTGAGTAGTTGTGTGGGTTCCTATACCGAGGCATGATTTTTGTAGGACTTTTGGCAGCATTGACTATTCTGAGATTCGGCTACTGCAGTATTCCTAAGAAAGGAGTAAAACTCCATTAGGAGTTTAAAAGAAAAAGTCTAAGACCCCCCCAGGGCGCTTATTGGTGACTTAGCCCATAAGAATCAGGACGAAGAGCTGAGCAAGGTGGTACCATTCAATTGTTAGTGCCAAAAAATTTGGGCGGTCCCAAATTTCAAGTAAATTGGCTAGATGCATGGTACAAACTAGAGCTCAAGCTATGGTGAATGAGAGGATGGACAACCTTGAATCATCCTTGAAAGACATCCAGTTGCAGCTGAAGGAATTAACTACAACACTCTCTAAGGGAAAGGTGGAGGCATGCGAGGAGGCATATATTGGCAATGAAAATAGTGAGGGTGAGTCTAGCTAGTCTCTTCACCTCTTTGGCACCCCCCAACAATCCCATCCGCGACCACCCAAGTTTGACATGTATAAATTTGATGGCTCTCACCCGGCCGCATGGATAGCACAAATGAAGCAATACTTCACACTGAATTACATCATGGATAATGCGACTCAACTTAGTGTGGGTATCATTTACTTGCACAATGAAAGATGGCAATGGTGGCAATGGCATCAACGTTGCTATGGAAGGCCCTTGATGTGGGATACATTCAAAAAAGCTCTTATGGATCATTTTGACCATTAATCTAACTTTTTGGACCATCTCACTAAGCTTAGATGGAGAGGAATAGTGAATGAATATATTGCAGCCTTTGAAGCCTTAGCTTTCCGCACTGGAGGTCTCCAATATGAGTTCTACACGGAATGTTTTGTCAATGGTCTCAAAGAAGCCATACAAGCCCACATTTGACTACACCACCCTAGATCATGGCTACCTGCTTGTAGGATAGCTCGTGAAGTCGAATGAGCATTGGTGGCCCAGTCCAATCGCCCAAATTTCATTGCCAAGGGTCACCCCCCACAGGCTCAAAGCACTACCCAGACACTCAAGGTTCAAAAGGTGTCACCAGCAGAAATGGAAGAAAGAAGAAAGCAAGGATTATTTTACTACTATGATGAGAAATACTCCCTCGGGCATAAATGCGAGGAGCCCAAATTTTTTCAAATTGGTGCTACTGATCAAAGTGCATTGGAGGAATCCCCACCACTTGAGCAACCAGAGGAGGAAGAAGAGGAGAACCAACAGGACAATGTACCTGAAGAACCAGTTATGTCGCTGTATGCTTTAGCTGGGATTTCTTTGCCTCAAACTCTCAAAATCAGAGGTTTTATTAAGCATCGACCAGTAGTAGTCTTGATTGACAGTGGAAGTACACATAATTTTATCCATCAAAGAGTTGCGGAAGCAGTGCATTGTTTTGTCCGAGTAGTTTCTAACTTCCAAGTCCAAATTGTTGATGGGGGAATAATGAAATGTGAAGGCTGCTGTGAAAATGTTAAACTTCAAATGGGGGATTATCAATTAAAGACCCACATGTTTGCCATACACATGGGAGGGTGCAACATTGTCCCCAGTACTGAATGGCTTCGCACACTTGGCCTAATCACAATGGATTTCCAGGAGTTATATATGAGCTTTAAGCAGAACAACCACACACATACCCTCCCGCGAACTCCAGGCGGGAGCACCCTCTATCATAAGCTCACATGGGATGGAAAAATTGTTAAAAAAGGGCCACCATGGAGTCATAGCTCAATTTAATGCCATCCAGGCCTGCAAACCCAATCCTGTTCATATTCATCCTAAGATACAACAAATCTTAAACAATCATCTGCCAGTCTTTGACAAGCCTCATGAGCTTCCACCCTCGAGAGGGGAACGTGATCATAGCATTACTTTGGTCCGAGGGGCCCAACTATCAAATGTGTGCCCATATAGATATCCGTTTGCCCAAAAGAATGAAATAGAAAAAATAATCAAGGAACTCTTGGAATCAGGCGTCATTCATCCTAGCATTAGTCCTTATTCATCGCCGGTGGTCATGGTGCTCAAGAAAGATGCGGAATGGCATATGTGTCCAGACTTCAGGGCCCTTAATAAGTTGGCAGTCAAAGATAAATTTCCCATCCCGGTTGTTGATGATTTGTTGGATGAACTAAATGGGGCTCAATTCTTTACTAAGCTTGACCTTCGCTCAGGCTACCACCATATCCGCATGAAAGAAGTAGACATCCCAAAGATTGCTTTCCGAACTCATGAAGGCCACTATGAGTTCCTGGTCATGCCATTTTGTCTTTGTAATGCCCCATCCACTTTTGAGAGCCTTATGAACCACCTACTCAAACCATATCTCAGAAAATTTGTCCTTGTTTCTTTGATGACATCCTCTTCTACAATCGCACCTGGGTCGCACATCTCTAGCATGTAGATATGTTCTTGCAACTACTCTACAAGCATAAATTATTTGTCAAGATGTCCAAGGGTTATTTTGGCATGGAAGAAGTTGAGTATTTGGGCCACATTGTGGGGCATGAAGGTGTCAGGGTTGACCCCAAAAAGATCTAGGCCATGCAGGATTAGCCTCAACCTAAGACATTGAAGAGCTTGAGAGGATTTTTGGGTCTCACAGGCTACTATCACAAATTTTTCCACAATTATGGTCGCATTGATAGGCCCCTCACTCAAATCCTCAAGAAAAATTCATTCCTCTGGAATGATGAAGCACAATAGGCCTTTACAGCTCTCAAACATGCCATGTGTTCCACTCTAGTCTTAGCACTACCCGACTTCACCAAATCTTTTGTGATTGAATGTGATGCTTCGGGTACAGGTATTGGGGCAGTCTTAATGCACGAAGGTCGACCCTTGGCTTTCATGAGCCAATAACTAAGTGGGAAGAATCTGGGACAATCTACCTATGAGAAGGAGATGATGGCCATCTTACATGCAGTAGATACCTAGCAACCATACTTATTGGGGCGATGTTTCCAAATCCGTACTGACCATCAAATCCTTAAATATTTTTTGGAGCAATGCCTATCCTCACCACAACAAAATAAATGGCTCTCCAAAATGCTGGGATATCATTATGAGATAATTTAGAAGAAAGGGCGTGAAAATATTGTAGCGAATGTGTTATCCCACCAATTTGAGGAGGAAAGTACCCTGCTCACAATTTCCCTTCCCATTCCAGAATGGATTGAAGAGGCCTGCAAAGAATGGTTATCACATCCTTGGCTCTCCCAACTCATTAATCAATTGCAGGCAGATCCAAATTCCATAGTGGGCTACTCATGGCAGGATGAGATTCTTCACTACAAGGAAAGAGTTGTAATATCACCAACATCCACCCTCAAAAGCCGCATTTTGGTAGAGTTACACTCATCTCCAACTGCAAGACATTCAGGCTTTCAAAAGATGTATGCTCGCACTCGAAGATCTTTTTTTTGGATAGGCATGAAAAAGGATATTCTTACTTTTGTAGCTGAATGCAACATCTGTCAGTGCCACAAAGGAGAAACAGTCAAATCCCCAAGCACATTATAGCCATTTCCCATCTCAGCCTCTTTCTATGGATTTCATTACGAGTCTTCCAAAGTTAGGAAACAAGTCAGTCATCATGGTGGTTGTGGACAAACTTTATAAGTATGCTCATTTTTGCGCCCCACCCCACCCTTTTACACCAACTTTGGTCGCTCAATCTTTCATGGATCAGATCTTCAAATTGCATGGCATACCCACTTCCATTGTGTCTGATCGTGACCTGGTCTTCACCAGTAACTTTTGGCAGGAAGTCTTCCAGCTACAAGGTATCCAACTACAACTCAGTACTTCCTATCATCCAAAAACTAATGGTCAAACTGAAGCAGTCAACAAATGTCTGGAAACATACCTTAGGTGTTTCACTTCAGAAAAGCAACATCCCTGGGTACAGTGGTTACCTCTAGCTGAATGGTGGTAAAACACCAACTATCATGCCACCATCTAAATGACTCCATATGAAGCAGTTTATGGTCAACTCCCTCCTTCCCCTACTTCTTATATCAAGGGATGCTTGAAGGTACAAACAGTGGATTAACTACTACAGAACCACACCACCATGCTGGCTCACCTTAGAGAGAATCTTCATCAAGCTCAAAATCGCATGAAGCAACAGGTAGATCAACATCACTCAGAACACCAATTTCAAGAAGGGGATCAGGTATTTTTGAGGCTGCAACCATATAAGCAAACATCACTCAAAGACAAGGGTTGTTAGAAACTATCTCTAAAATTCTACGGACCGTATCAAGTATTTCAACGCATTGGAGAAGTTGCCTACAAGCTAGTTTTGCCACCCACTGCAAAAATCCATCCAGTTTTCCATGTCTCATGCCTCAAGAAAGTGATTGGGTACAATTGTAGAATTCAAACCAATCTGCCTAAACTGGATGAAGAAGGGTCAATCTGGCTCCAACCTGAACAAGTTCTTGATACACGAGAAAGGCACCTACGTGGCCACATGATCAAGGAAGTCCTTGTCAAGTGGAAAGACACCTCTCCGGAAGCTGCAACCTGGGAACCAACCACTATTCTTCAACAGTTTCTGCAACTTTAGCTTTGAGGACAAGGCTATTCTTATGGGGGAGGGCATGTTAGGGTCCCACCCTAACCCCCTTATTTATGTAATAGGATCGAGTCATAGTTATAGTTAAGTAAAGAGTCAATAAAGCCCATATTAATAATTTGTAAGTGGTTAACCCACATTTAATGAAGGGACCACATTTAGTTGCAAATGGGCCATGGTATTAGATAGATGGTATTAATAAGAACCATGGTATTGCCCCATGGTATTGCATGTATGAATCCTATATAAAGGATAGAGACTCCCCTTGAGGATCATCGTGTCTTATTTTGTAATCGAGCTCTGCTCTATTGGAGGTTTCCCCCTCGAAGAGGCAAGTCAACATTGCTTTCTGAATAATAAAATACTTGCTGTTATTTCTCACTGTTCTATGTTCTGGGTATATTTCTTCGCATATTTGGTATTTTGGTATTGTCTTGCCCATTAAGAGCATAACAATGTGGAAGATTTTATTTTGTTTACCTGCTTCAGAACAATGTCGAGATTTTCTCTAAGTTTTTGCCTTGTTTTCCGATGTTTTCACAAAAACGTTTCTATTAAACTCTCCCTCAATTAACTCATAATCCTTATGTGTTAATAGATGGTGGAGTTGAGCTACTTGGTGGCAATCACTCAGGTTTCTAAACTGGAGTTTTAACTCATTTTTGACATGACACAATGCAATTCTTAATACAGGTTTTGTTCTTTGAAATCTCCTAACAACTTATGACAATCCATAGTCGATCTCTTACCTTCCTTTACGGGATTCCTTGAGTATGGTGGAGAACTTAGTCAACCTTAACGTTGAGAAAATCACGGTCTCCTATCTTCTTGAATCGATGCCTTCTTCCCTTCACAGCTGCCTATATATTCTGCATTGCTTCCTCAATTCAGGGTTCTTGCTTTATACAGCCCTTTCTCCTTCTTCTTTTTGTTTTTCCTCTTATTCCTCCTTCGACAAGAGTGTTGTATGTGTGCGCATGAATGCACAACATTCGGCACCTCAACCTAAGTAGAATTTGACTATGATGGTGGGAAAAATCATTTGATTATAGATCAGTAGTTTACAGTGAGAAACTAACATAGTTCGCAGCGTTTGTATGTTTGTTTGAAGATTTTGACCATTTCTACCTTCTAGCTCATAGTCTGACTACGTACCTCTGGCTATCGTGTGTCCTATTGACAACGTTTCCTTTCTGTCCTTTCCTCCATGGTGTTCAGGCATGTCTCATCACTATAAATCATATTTGTTGTTCTACTCATGTCTTCATATGTCCATGCCTCCATTCCTTTGCATGCCCATCGAAATGCATTATGGCTTCATTACTTACCTTCATGCCCATTTGAAGTGCATCATGATACTACTACATAACTTTTCCCCTTTGCATTTCATTACATTATTTCAACCTTGCATTTCATTGCATCATTTCGATTTGGCATTTCGTTGCATCATTTTTTCATTATGTGCTTGGTTATGTCCCCATCGAAATTCATTATTTCTACTTGGTTATGATTTGTATCATTTTACATTGTGTGATTTTCATTGTTTTTAATTAAATTTTAAAATTACCCTAGAATGGGCATGTTTAAAATTAAATTTTTATGATACTAACCTTTGTTATGGTTTTGTAGGACAATCAAGGGCTTGAATATTGAGCCTTCTATTTTTGATCCATTTGCTTTAAGAAAATGACTAAGATTAATGTGATAGGTCCTTTTATGATATGGAATGATGGTATAAGGAATGTAGGATTAATGTGACGGGGTTTTTTCTTAATAAATCTAGCTTTCTAATCTAGATCTCTAGGCATAAAGAAACATAACTAAAAGAAAACTAATTTTTTTGTTGTTTTTGTTTGTGTTTTTGTTTTTATAATAATGTAAACTTTGAAACAGGAACTTGTATTGTTACTTGTTTCGTAGAGATAGCAAAAAATTGACCCGATTTTGAAAAGTGGCGATGCAGAACACATCTTTTTTTTTTAGAGCATAGTTTTTGGCACTTTAAATAACTGATACGATTACCCATTTGGTAGGGGTAGTAAAAACGTGACTCGATTTTGAATATTCTTATGTATCAAATATAAATATTTGTTTTTAAATGTTAGTGATTTTCATGCTAATTTTGAAACATGTTGATGCAGCATACCTTTTTCTAGAGGACTTATTTTTTCACACTTTAAAATTTATTATGTCCATCTTTTTTTTAATTATGATTACTTAACGAATTTTCAAGTTGTTTTATTTTTTTTTTCTTTTTTTAATGTTGAT